>SNQJ01S0039134.1:0-17323 GCA_010110895.2 Picea sitchensis
GGACGTAGCCCACACTGGGTGAACCACGTAAATCTGTGTCTCTCTTGTATTGTGTGTCTTCTATGTTTTGTTTCTGCATTTGTTTTATTTTATTGCTCCGCGGTCCTGTTTTTCTAACATATCCAACGGTCACAACTTGATATAATCATTGACTAGTCCTCCAATAGTCCTTCTCTTGTAACTCCCAGATCTGATGGTCCAGATATAATTCTTCAAAACTCTGACTTCACCTCGATCTAACGATCTTTCTTCTGATTTTTTCATCGTTATTTCTCTTGATATTTTAATTCTATGTGCTTTGTTACTTCTTCTGTACATGGATTCTCTACATGCTACCTCTCCTGAGCTTTATAGTGGATTCCTCTGCACCTCGTGTTATGTCTTCTACATGGCTAATCCTTAAAACTATCTCAATGAGAAGGATTCTTTCTTGAATCCTTTGGAGTTTTCTTGTGGGGGTTTCGATCCCAATGGAATTTCTACAATGCGATCTTCCTTCTGAGATTTGATTAATGTCCTTTCTTCCAAGATTGAATCTCTGAATATTGTTTGAAATTTTCATTCTATGCTAACCTTTATACTGTTGACATCAATGGAAATTCATTAAAGACAATATGTCCAACAATTACCATGTTTGATAATGAGGCTATTAAAATAAAAGCAATTGATGATGGACAAGTCTCTTTCGTAGTGAATGTACACCAACTTAAACTTTACCAAAGGCCCATTTCTAAATAATATTTTGTTTAGGGCATGTCTCCCGACAAGGCATTGACCTTGGGGGATGGGGAAGATTCTTTTCCTTCCCCCTGTTCTTGAAACTTTTTGATTTCTGATTGTACATATGTAAATATTTTAGAGTGTGGTTTTTTTCTTCTGATAAACAATTTTAGATATTTCTATAGGGGTTCATCTAACAAAAAGTGGACAACTCCAAGGAGACAGAAAGGGAAGTATTTTACTTTGAAAGAAGATGTTTCTATATTTAAAATCCATTTTTTGCATAAGAACCAATTGAATAATGACTATTTTTATTATGATTAGAAACTCCCTTCTTTAAATTATCCATTTTTACAAGATTTCTATCTTCCTTTTTCTCAAGGAATCTTTCATGGTAGTTTCTCATAACCTCCACCACTAGAAGACATAAGGAAGTGGCACTTTGTCTTATCAAACCTAGATGTTACTAGTACAATTTCCCCAAGAACCTTGAGTAGGTGAGTAAAGTATCTTTATGAAAGAGTAGAAAGAAGGTGTGATTAGTGGTTAACCATGGAAACATCAATATAACTTCAAATAGAAGAAAGAGTAGCAAGAAGGTGTGATTAGTGGTTAACCATGGAAACATAAATATTTCTATCTTCCTTTTTCTCAAGGAATCTTTCATGGCAGTTGCCCATAACCTCCACCACTAGAGGACATAAGGAAGTGACACTTTTTCTTATCAAACCTAGAGGTTACTAGTACAATTTCCCTAAGAACCCTAAGTAGGTGAGTAAAGTATCTTTATGAAAGAGTAGCAAGAAGGTGTGATTAGTGGTTAACCATGGAAACATCAATATAACTTCAAATAGAAGAAAGTGAATAGGGACAATAGATATCTTTCTGCTATTTTGCAATGGTACCATCCACTACACATTAAAAATGCTTGACTATACCATATATTCATATTGGATACACCCATTTAAGTATCCCTTACATCAGGACAATCTATAAGGAATGCATAAAGAAGAATCATCCTCTAACTCAAATACCATCCCAGTCCAAAACAAAAAAAAATATTGTCAGAGTTGCCTCCCCATAACACAAATCTTAAAATATGGTGGATGAGTCTATGTTGTAAAAGGCTGTAAGAGGCTAACCTGTCTGGATACTGAACATGTCTGTTGGCAGTGGGTACCGACCTATGGTATGACTAGGTAAAACCACTGGAGTACTGAACATGCTTTCTGGCAACGAGGCATTCTACCTAGAGAGGGTGATGATTTGACAAATAATAAATAAAATTCCTAATCTTAAAACTTGTCCTAATGTATGACACTACTTGTAGGCAAGGCTGAAAAGAAGTATGCATGGTTAAGCAAAGGTAAATAAACTCCATTAATCTTCCATTGGGAACTAACTTTAAGACGATCTTACGACTCTCTCTCCTACCTCTTCTTAAATATATGTAGGATGTTTTATCCTACAGGTGGGGCCATATTTCTAACCATCTTATCAGGATAATGTGTGAAATTTATCTCTACACTTGGAAACTGTAAATCTTAGGCTATTGGGAGGATTGATCGGTTTCCTATATCTTTGATTGTGAAGTGTCACAATACTTAGGAGTGGGGGAGGGTTTTCCTATTACAATCCCATGAGAAGAGGAAGTAGGATCTCTATCAAATTCTTTCGTATTGTCTTTTTACAATATCTTAGGATATTATATTAGCATTCGTTTGTATTGGTATGATAAGGTTTATACTACAGACATAACTTTGTGTGTTTATAATTAATAAGCCTACTGTGCATTTTTTATCTATGTTTATCTCTAATGCAAGGAAATATTGCTTACACTTAAATTTTCCTTGTAACAGTTACATATCAATAACAAAGGAAACTAAAAATGGATGTTACAATCCTAGCCATGCTCATCCTATCCATGCTCCTGTTCACCATGCCTGCCAGAAATCTTCCAATCTAAGTGTTATGCGCAAATGTCCATTTACTATTGGATAGTTTTCACCTACAAAGGGGACCAGATGGAGGACCAGATGGAGTGCCATCTTGAGGACTAGATGGAGTGCCATATGGAGGACTAGATGAGGTATTATATACACTATAAATGATCACGATATCATTCAGGTATGATCACTTGAGTTTGATTACGCCCATTACAGTGATGAATTAAATGGTGTATTTTTAAATTTCATTTTGTGATCAAGTTAAAATTAAAAATTCATTTTATGATCAAATGTCCAAATCTTAGACTTGTACATTGATCAAATTTCTTATACGATTTCGCTTCACCTCCAAAGTACAAACCATTCGAAATTTAAACTCGGCGCAATTATGATCACACATGGAATTCGTGTATGACGAATACACCCACGGTTCAACCGTTTCCATAGCAATTTCATTAAGGCACGAGTACTCTATCTTGATTTCTCATACCCTGTCTATATCGCTCATCCTTTGCTTTCTATATCGCTCATCCTCTGCTTGCTATATCGCACTCGCCCTCTGCCCGATTTTGGCCTCCTGCTCATCCCTTGCTCTGCAATCATGCCTAATTGTCACGAATCATCCTCCTACACTAAGCTACTGGCCATTCCAGAATTAGAAGTGTGTCGACAAGTCTTCCTCTGCGCGGGTTGGGGACCGTTCCTTGCCAGTCTGCAGGGGCACGATGACGACGTCTCTTTCCAATTATATCTCGGGTTCGATGGGAGATTTTCTTGCATAGGGTCTTTGGTCTTTTCAGTCTCCGAAGAATCCATTGATTTTGCCATGAAATTTCCACGAGTCGGGGACCAGTGGTTCAAACACCATCAACTGTTGTGCCAAAGCTACAATCGGGTGTTTAATCATGAATACAAAAATGTCTCTGGAGCTAAAGGGTATTCTAAAGGGTGGATCAAATATGAATTAATCAACCTTCTGATCGTAATTACCAGGTTCATTACATGTGAAGGTAGGTACTCTGTTTTTAAATCCTATCATTTCTGTATTTTGGCCCATTTTCAATTCAACAAACCCCTGATTTTTCCCTTCTATTTTCTGAAAATCCTCAAGAAGATGTCTTCTGAGGTCCGCAAAAATTAGGCCAACCCTCACCACAGCTTATTTCACCATGGCCTCATTAAATTGATTGTTATATCAGAATTGAAGAAACAAAGCAAAACATGGGAATATTTCCTGTACTAGTGTTCGAATCCCCATCTCACAGTTAAGACAAGCAAGAAGTCGATTGATCCAGGGAATGTTACCCCACCTAATCCTCATTCTCCAAAAACCCCAAACCCTCTAGTTCAAACTATCTCCCTGTATGATAAGAAATCCAAGAAAACTATTGATTCCCCTATCATCTCATCTGGTAAGAAAATTAAGAAACCTGCTGATAATTCCCAGTTGCCTCCAACACCTATCGATTATAAACCAAAGAAACTACAAGATTCATTTCATCAATATTTTCCTTCGGTTCCTACAAAGAGGAGAGTATCTAATTGATTCAAGGGGAAATCCTTTTGAAGAAGCACCCGAAGTACGAGTGGCAAGTACAATATAAAACCTCCAAGTNGGATCATATTCAATTGTTTTCCGACCATGAGAGCCCCCATAAATAAATTAAAGAAGTTTTTGTGGAGGAGTCTAATCCTGATAAAGAGATCAAATCTGAACTTGTCACATCGAGTCTTCCTCACAAATACATTGTTACCCCCTCTTCACAGATTCCTACACCTTCATCTAAAATTTACATACCTTCTACATATACTAAGGAGCCTAAGCCTTCCTCTCTTGAGCGATCTGATCAATCCCCAACTATTGAGAAATTGCAAAAAGAGAATTCTCAACTGCTCCAACATTTGGTAGAACAAGAAACCATGGATCGACATTTGCACCATGACAATGTTGTCCTGCAAGAAAAAGTAAACTCTCTTCAATGATTGGTCGATCGGATGAATACCACCAATCACAGTCTCAAGATGTAGTTGAAGCATCACAAAATGCCTAAGCCAAAGTCCCCAGGGCATGAGGGAGAGGGCTCTAAAGATAATCTACCCCCTCCTTCACAAGTATAGCTATGTATGGTGACCCATTTTTGTCACAGAGGGACTTGCAAACTCTTAGGCATGGGAGAAATGTTGATTTGGTGTTTTTCCTGTTTTTCCGATGCTCAAATCTATTTTTCATATGGAAGTAATACGCTCAATGATTTTATTTAGCTCTTTTCGAAGGTATTATCAGATTTTGTGCATCAATTTTCCATGGGACAATATGAGGTATGTGTAATCATTGTTTTGTGATGATTTTGTGCTAATTTATCTTCAATTGAGTGATTACTACCTCCTAACATTTCTCGTTTGCTTGCAACAGGCCAAAAATGTGATCCAACCTTCCATCCAGTCCTTCGTCCAATCCTCCATCCATCCCTCCATTTGATCCTCGATCCGACACTCAGAGTGCAGTGTAGTTGGCGGTTGGCATATCAACGGGCTTCTATGGGAGAATCAGAGACATGGGTTTTGTGCCTGCTGACACCCTCCAACTATGGAATTCATCGCATTCAAATTTGAGCAATTGCATTGGCCGCTATTTTGAGTGCATGAAGCTATTGGAGGAGATGCGTTATGTTGCTAAAACTTAATGAATTTGTGTTTTTAGAGAGCATCGACCCTTTCAGTGGTTGACCTCTCAAGCTATGTACAAACTCTATATATACTTGTTGGTCTATGCCACAAGAGACATGATTTTATATATACATACAAACATTATCTTGGATTTCCCTCTAAACTCTTTTTTGGTGATTAATATCAATGCTATGCTAATTTTGTGACTGTGTTTTTACATTGAAGTAGTTCCACGACCGTCTGGGGGGGCCACCAATGGTCTAGGTAGCTTGTTCATATAAGTGTATATTTACATATTTTCATTTGTCTCTCATCACTGCTAACTTCGAGTTACTTGTTTAAATCGTATCACTGTGTTTATCTTTTCTAACTTGCAGATCACTTCCTAGATTGTATGTGTATTACAGAGCATTCAAGTCATCCATACTTGTTTATATTCTGACACCTAACACCTTGTTTATATAGGTTGCAATTCATTTGTTTATAAGTTGTTTAACTATGCCATCATAGCTCTCTGTTTCTGTTCATAAAACTGTAAATCATTCCACAATTTGGTTATTTAGGTAGTGTTTCTCTTAGCGACATCTACTTTATTAAATTAGGTCAATTACATCTTGTAGATTTACATGAGTTGTTCATTTTATTTTCAGCATTAGAATGCTAGGATCAGAGTTGATTTTGAGTTATGATTTTTAATTATATCTTGTAGGCTTGCATGAATTATTAATTTTGTACAAAATGTTTTCCAGTATCAGTGTGATCGAACAAGTGATTGATTTCAAATCTCTTTTGCGCAATGTTTGTAGACCATATGGATTATAAGAACATCTAATGTTATTTTTATGATGACAAAGCTTTCTATAGACTGCCTTATCCATACTCTGCATTTCTCTGTAGAAGTTAGCATTGAGTTGATTCCATTTGAATTGTTAGTAGTGATTAGATGACATTGTGATGTAATTCACCACCGTAGACACAATCATCACATTTGAATACTGTCACAACACTCTTTCTTTCAGTTAGGTAGACTATTGTAAAGATAATGTTTATTTTTTGCAAGATAAATGTAATTATGAGTTTTTGAAGACATGCTTTAAGAATAGAGTTCACTTTGAAGAATTGATTTTGAAAGATTGCTTACTTATCCACAGGCTACTTGTTGATTCAAAGAGTTTCTTACCTAGATGAATTGTTTATAGTTGAAGATTGCTTCTGAAAAGATGATTCACTTAGATTAATAAGTTTACTATTTTAAATATTGCTCTGTACATCTAAATTCAAGTATACTGTTGAGATGATTGTAACTTATTTAGAGTATTTTAAATCATCTTTTAAAGTAGAACTGTAAATTGAAAAAGAGTGTTGATCCCTAGGTTAAACCATCCTCTTGGCTAGTTAATATTTCTGTTAGCTTTTCTTTCTGCCTTGACTCATACTGTGTTACAACTCTAAGTCTACTTACCCTGGTTGACAATTTAATTGAGGGAAATTAGTACATATAGTTTACCCATCAAGGATCAACTAGGATTACTTCAGCAGATGCTAGAAGCAACAAGCATTACAACAACGCACAGGTCTGGGAAAGGACCATCCACGAGGCCAAGGAGAGAAGCAAAAAACATGAAGTTGGCCACGACACAACTAACAATAGGGCATAAAACCTTACAAATTGAGATAGATGCGTTGGAGTTTCGAATGGGCGAGTTATAGGAGAAAGTAAATGATTTGGGCCATCTCAATATAGTCATATCAAGGATGTCCATGAAAAGGTTATAGGACTTGCAAGAAGGATTTGTGTAAGAAGTGAGGAATAGAGGAGACAAAGAACACATAGAGATGGAAAGAATAAGGGACAAAAGATCCCAATTACAGGATAAGTATGACACAACACTTCAACAAAAGAGGGAATTTGGAGGCAGAGTAGAATAAGTTCTGAAGAATAAGGACGAGGCTGAGGAGAGGGCCAAGAAAGCATTAAACAAAAAGGATGAGGCTAAAGGGATAACGCAGAGAACCCAAGAAACGATCCAAGAGTTACATAAGGGAATTCCAAAAGTTCCCCCAGTTGTAGAAGCTATGATGTAGGAACAAGTGCAGATGATCGGAGAAATCATTAAGGGATTTTGATCACAAATAGAAGATCTAAAATGATGGAGCATGCTAGAAATTCCATCGTAGGTGCACGAAGGCAGGGAGAGGATTGAAACCAAAGTAGTTGCAAACATTTAGAAAGTAGAAGTAGATTGTTCCAAGCTCCGTGAGGAGAGCACAAATATATGGATCGAGTTGGTAGAAGACTTAGAGATGAATGCAATGGAAGCACACTTAAAGGAAGCGCAAGAGAGAGCACATCAGGATTCACAAAAGATAATGACACTTCCACCAATAGAGATAATGAAATACATTTTAGAACAAAGGAAGTTATACATGGAGGTAGATAATATGAGGGATAACCAAAATATCCTTCAAAACAAACTGGGACCACTGTAGGAAGAGGAAGTGAGGCTAATTGGGAATTTGGCCATGGTGCAGGGTAGGGTCAAGCAGGAAACGACTGAAGAAGAGGACAAACTTACAAACTTGATCATGCAGGGGGAAGAGGAGATAGGAACAACATAGGACATAATCATCAAAGAGGTGTAGGTAGCAAAGGATGCATCTCAAAATTTCATTTCAACATGGAAGAGCAGGCAACAAACCTGAGTGGCTCAAGACGAGCCACATGTGAGTTTTGGGGGCCTATTGGAAAAGAATTTTTGGAAACAGTTTTTCAATTTTGATACACTTTTGGGGAAAAATACTAAGTAAAGGAAAAGTGCGTGAAAGAATAAGGAAAGTGAGGGACCACACAACTAAGGTGCATCTAGGAGGATAGTGCGCAGAAGGAGGAAAGTGTGCAGAAGAAAGACAACACACAGACAAAAGAATAAAGCAAACAGAAGGATAAAGTTGGAAGATGATAAAGCATGACAGAAGGATGACATTCCAACATTAAATAAATAGAAGAACAACATAAAAGTAGCATGTAAATTGAAAAGGAGATTTTTTTTCTTCGAATAGCCAGTTGATTGAACTGGCCATGCATTGTAATGGGGTATTTTTGGGATGAGCAGATTTGTGTTTTTAGCCCTTGATTTCTGCATAAATATGTAACGGGTTGGGAGATTAGGAGTTCCTGAAGTTTGGGTTCCTCAATATGGTTGGTTCTATTATGTTAGGTTCTGGTCAGTTATGTTATGTTCTGTCCTATTCTGTTCAGTTCCATTATGAGTTCCAGAGTTCGTGAATGTAACAGTGTATGAGAAGAATGAATAAAGGAAGGTTAAAGAGATGATATCGAATCTTGTGTTTCTTGTCTGTTATATTTTTTTCTTATGGATTACGTTTGGATGCATCGTAGAGTATATTTTTCTTATGATTAAATAGGGTGTAATGTTCATGACTACGGTAGTAACAAATCTATGCGGTAATATGGAATATGTTGATTATAGGAATCTGAATCAGAAGTAAGTTAATAATGACTAAGAATTGAGTTACGCACACTGACATAATAAGAAATAATGAACTGAGTTTTTTCCTCCCATTCCCTTACTACTGCAGAAGCCTAGTTCTCGCAGTCCCAATAGATACCTCGGGTGAGACTTCATCTACACAAGCAGATGATTCTTAAAGGGATGGTGTCTGGTGGGTTTTGTTGGTAATAGATAAACTAAACCTAGGGCCTTACACCCCGTGCACAATGCCAACAAGGATGAGGACCTAACACAGGGTCACACCTGGCATGCTCCCGGTCCTGTGCGGGCCCTCGACCCACCCCCTGAAATTCACCAATGTCAAAGTAGTTGACATGCTTACCCAAAATAAACCCAGCCCATAATTTTCTCATAAAATATAAGGGAATCTCCTTGTTATTGCAGGGAGGTTTATCAAAAACAATATACCGCCTACCCATTCAGTTTTGACTAATATGGGGATGGATGCACCAATCAATGGAGATGTGTTTCTTGGTCAATGGTAGTTCTTGTCCATTTATAGGATCCCTAAATATAGACAATATTTTTTGTTTTGAAATGCGCAGTTCTTTGACTTGGTTTCTGTCCAAACCAATGCTATAGTACTCATACATTCTTGCCCTATAATAAAAAATAGAGGTCAATTTACCTTGGGCACTTTCAATGGAATTCACAATTATGTCCAAAGAAGTGGCCAAGGAGACTCTGCTAGGGTCTCTAGTGTCCCTTAATTGTTCCTCAAGGGTTCTTAATATAACCCAGCCCTCATTAATTTGAGTGTTTACATTGGGTGCTTGTAGTGGGTTGAGGTTTTGATATTCTTGGTTTTCTTCTAAGCAGTTTACATTGTCTTGGGGTTCCATTATATTATATATTCTACAATTTAAAAGTCATGGTATGTAAATTAGGTTGGTTTTTTAATTAAAATACAAAATTACAATTTTTTTAATTTAGATTCTTGGGAGAAAAAGACTAAATTGGGTTAAAAATAAGATAGATCAAACATACTTGGACACAGTGGAAATATCTTCCCTCCATTTCTCCTCTCTATATCCTCTCTCTTTGCTCAATGAGAGTCAAAACACAAGTGCATTTTGTGCACAATGAGCACAAATAGCGCTCGTGACCCTTTTAAAAATTTTAACAGAAGGAATGCGTGTGCGTTCCTTCCACTAAACCAACATGGTAGGCCTCGTGGAGATTCAACCACTTCCAAACCTATAGGTTTAGGAACGTGTGCACATTCCTAAGAACGTGCACACGTTCATGCGAGTCTGCATTCCTCGTAACCCGCTTGCCACTTTTTCGGCCATGAACTTCTTGCACTCACCCATAGTCGTTCACCAAATTCCAATTTGCAAGGATTTATTTTCTATAATCACCTTTTGATCCAAATTGGTCTCAGAGTTTTAAATGAATAATCTTCAATCCCAAAACCAGAGATATTATTTCCTATGCTAACTCTCAATTTCCCCACTCATGTACATACCACCAGTTCCTAACTTGATTAATTTTGTGAAGGCCACATCAACACCACAAAATACCTCACTCATGGAATCACTCATTACTTTGCACCCCACGATAGTTATTCCAACATCAAATCCCAACCATCACAATTTATTGTCATGTTCCTTAGATATGTTGTATTTCAAAATTGCATTCATTTCATTGATTCAATGGTTATGCTACTCTTCCATTCGACAATTATGAATTATGTGTCAAAAGTTTGTTGGAAAAAAGATAAATCTTTTACTCAACATAGTGATCTACAAATTGTCATGGATATTCCACTAGAATAGTCTATCACAACAGATCTTGCAATATTTTGCAATATTTTATTATATAGTGTTTTGCTTTAGGTTTTATATTTGATATTACTAGTTTACCACACAAAATAATGAAATTAACAAAAAATGAAATGAAAGAATCAAAGGAAATAAATGTACCATCCACATAATGAACATAAGATGTATCCTTGGAAAACCCAATATGACAGAAACCCAACTAGAAGGTGAAGCCTATGCCTTGCTCTTTTCTTTGAATTATAAAATGCAAATATAAAGAAAGTGCACTCACTATGGAGTTTCCATAGACACTATGGCCTATATGGCTACTGCAAAGTCTTTTACTTCATATATTTTTCTTCAATATCCCACTCTCAATGCTTTTATCTATATGCAACAATAACCAATACAATAGTAATGGAATCCCTTTATTTCCTAGTGGCTTAGTGTTTAACATGGCCTAATATCCATTTAGGGTTAGTGGTGTGGTTTTTTCATACCTCAACCATTGATGAGGGTTAGGGTTTTTTAACCCTCTAGAATCTTCTTCAAAGTCCACACATGACTAGCTCCCCATGTGTGATTAATGTGAGATGACATTGCATCCATTCGATATCATGGTGGTGAACAACATAGGTCAAATTACAACGGGCATAACTTCTACATACAAACTCTTACTGAGGTAATCTTCATGCCTAGGAAATATCTCGATGTGTATAATAATATCACAAGACTAAGAAATTTGTTTAGAAATTTTTGACCACCAAAATAATTATTTAATATCTCAAATAGGCTCAAAATTTTTATAGACCTCAAATCCCCAAAAGAGTGCCTGGCCCTAAAATGAACCTACAAACGAATAACTCTAATTTTTCTATCGAAAAAATTAAAAATAAATAATAAATTATATAATAATCCATTTCAAATCTACATAACACATTATATTATTTTATTTTAATATAACACATTGTATTATTTTATTTTAATATATGAATATTTTTTACAATACACTTACATCATAAAAACAATTACTAATTTTAATATATTCCTGTTACTTTAGAAGAAATATCGCATGTGAGAACATGAACTTTAAAAAAAATTGTTTTATGACTATATATAAAAAAAGGGGAGGCAACTTAAATCATAGTATTGTTGAACTTTCCTTGAACAAGAACGCATTCGAAAAGGAAATCCAAAAACATTTCTTCTTAATTCTACTATATTCAATGTTTTATTACAATCTACTCAAAATAATTTTAAATGATTAAAAGAAATTAAATATTTTTCTTATTTTATAAGAAATTATATATATATATATATATATATATATATATATATATATATTAAAAAATATATATTATTACATTGAAGGGGTTCTTTAAGGAGAGGTTCTCGCTCAATTTTCATTGTCTGTCGAGGTCCTATACAAGCATGACATGTGTTAGTGTAGCTCCAACCAACTGTTCATTTCCTCATATTCTGCTTACCTTCCTCCACCACCCTGTAGCACAACCTTTTCCCTTATCCTTCCTCTTTTCACTACAGATGTTGACAACGCCGTCTTTGCACCACTGCTCTTAGATGTTGAAAACGTTTCCATTGCACCACTGCTTTTAGATGTTGACGTCACTGCCTTTGCACCACCGCCCTTCCTCTTTTCATTGCAGATGTTGACAATAGTGTGCGATTAATATCAAATATTTGAGGTTTTCTTGGTTTCTTCACAGAGGCATTAACCATTGAGAGCGTCGCGAGAGAGATCCAGGATGGAAAAACCTATGATGGTTTCGTTTTCTTCTTCTTCTTCTTGCAACCACAATAACAAGAAGAGGTGGAGCGCATTTTTTGAAGTTCAATTACTGGAGTATTATTGATCAGTTAGAAGATGTGTATGACCATAGAACAACTTAGCCCACATAATAGCTTAGCACTGCCCAAGTTGATGTTCCCTTGCTTTCTCTGACGGTGATAGCGATCCCCCATAGGCCATAAGGAGGCGAGAGTCCTCATTCTCGACTCTCACACTCAATATACTCCATAAGGTGAACCAACGATACTGGACTTCAACAAAATGAGTGCATTAAAAACCAACAGAGAGAAGAAACTCGATGATTTTAGTTTTTTTTTTTCTTTGTTTTTGAGAAAAAAATGTAATTTTGTTCACATTCATTAGAGTAATATTATTAGCACAGGGATGCATTCGATTATCTGGAAGGCACGTTCAGGTGGTGGGTGGATTCATTAGTTTCAGAGGGAATTGCAATCGATAATGTAGAGACGTAGGTTGAATTAGAGGTTTTCTTGGTGTATAATCATTTTCAGAGTCTTGTTTTCTGGTTTCTTGGTATATAACCATTTTTAGAGTTTTGTTTTCTTTCTTTATTGATTGTTTTTTTATACATACAACATTCTTGAAGAAAGATCATGAGGGGACATCATCAACATCGTCCATTTTTGAAGTTGTTTCCTTCATCAGCCCTTCCCACCTGTACCGACATGATATATGGCACAGGTGTTGCTTCTCAGACGATGATTAAGGTGAGTAGTACGAGGCGGTTGGGGGATTCGATTGTGAATGCGGGTGGGAAGTGCACAACAATGGAGTGAACATGGAATCAACCAGAAGGGTTTTGAGGGGACTATCCTCCTCTATAGGAATACTCTCGTCCTCAGACACTGCAGATACATGGCGAAATATCTTCTCTCATCTCTTTCCATGTATTCAAGGATTTTTCACTGTCCAGGGTGAAGTGCTACATAAATCCTCTAGAAGGCTAGCAATATCGTTTTAAAAGGGAAATCGAGTAAAAAAAACTCTCTCTTTGCCTATAGGGATCTTCACATATTATGCATTATGTTTATTATGGGCGACATTGTTTTATAGAGATAAAAGTTTATTATGGTTTAATATCAATAAATACTTATCCAAGGACAAGTTATTGTCATCATTAATACATATAATTCAATCCAACACAAATTTTCTATTTTTCTTGTGATCTATTTTGACAAACAAAACAATTTTTCTCTCTGAAATATATGGCGCAGTTGATGAAAATATCTAACTCAAACCAAGTCTCTTATCGAATAATTGATTTCCTAGTATGTTATTTTTATTCGTACACTAAATAAATGTATCTATGAGTGAGGTTCACATTTTTTATTTCACATTCTTTGATAATAATTATTAAAAAATTCAAGATCAATAAATATCTCACAGCAAAATAAACATTCCATAGCAAAACAATTATTATTATATATATTCACTGAAATATACTATTATATATGAAGTTATATGATATATATTTGCTCATATACAATTACTATTTTACAGAGTAAGAAATATTTCATTGTATACAATTCAATCCTACTTATAAAAAGTTGACACAGATTTATGTCAACTCCAAGGGTCGGGATATTTTCACGTGTAAATGTAGCACTTTTGATATTTGGTTACGAGCTTTTCAATATTCATTGGCTATACTATGCATTGTTTAACATTCCCTTCTTTACCATATTTTCTTTATTTTTAGGGGATATTAGTGAATGTTTATCGATGTTTTAAATCTTATCCATTACAAGTAAAGGTAACATTTATAACGTTGATAAGGTAACATGTAACTAAAAAAAAAAAAAAACAACTCCAGATATGAGACCTGCAACAATGGAGGATAAACCTGTCCTCAACTCTTCAGTGATAAATTTTCCTTACCTAAGGTCATATAGGTGTTGTCCTCTAGTTCTTACTGATTCTGTGTTTTCTTAGAGAGCAGAAGAGGTTTATGGGGAGGTGTTTCTGTAGTTTAGTTAACCTTTTGGAGTGGATTAGTTTCTCGACTTAGTTGTTTTCTTTCACCTATTTTAGTTGTGGGTCCTGGTCGAGTTTCTTTAAATAACTTTGCTTGGAGAGTGTGCTCCTTATGGAGGTTAGCTTCAGGGGTAGTGTGGCTTCTTTGTAGTTATTGCAGGTGCTTCTAGTTTTTAGTGAACTTTAATGTTCACCTGGTGGGTCACTTCAAGTTTCATTGAGGTGGTTTGGTCAATCTCTTTTCAACGGTATCCGAGTAGGCCTCCTGGTTGCTTGTTGTTTAGAGGAGGTTTGGGTGGTTGGATTTGAACACACCATGATGAAAGCTGGAGTCACGACTTTAATGAGAGAAGACGAAGAGGCCAGTTGGAAACAGGATGACCTATTTAACGAGGCTCTCAAACCCTCTGGTTTTCAGACTGACAAAGGTACTTCTTGTCCATCTATATCTCCTTACCTGACTCAGCCGCTTCCTTTCTTCCAGGAGGATAATGATTTAGGCTCTATGTCGTTGTCTAGAGCAAAGTTTAATGACAATTATAGAGTTATCTCTTTTGGGAAGAAGAAAAGATGTTCGGATTTTGTGGAAGAACCTGTTTCTAAGGCTAGCAAAATGCAGTTTAGTAGGAAAGACTAGAGAGTTTTTAAGCCTTGGAAATCTAATAAAGTGAAGCAGAGGTTTATCCTTGGTTCAGACATTGGACTGGAAGATGCTTGCACGATGGCTTTGTGCATGATTATTGGGATTTTTTCTTACCGTAAGTTCATCCAGGTGTCGATTGAGAGATGGGTTGACTCAACCTAGAAACTGCTCTTAGGTTACAGTCCAGAGGTGTTTTAACTAGATCGAGGCTGGTTCAATTTCAAGTGTAGGAACCCTGAGGATGCTACTATTTTACTTGAGTCTCTGTGGGTGGTGGAGGGAGGCAACATTATTTTTAAGCATTGGAGAATTACTTTCGACCCTTCAAGGGATTATTTTCAATTATGTCACCTTTGGGTCTTGTTACCTGGTCTTCCACTATAGTGGTGGAATAAGAAGACATTAGTTGAAATAAAAAATGGACTTGGCCAGTTTCTCACCGTGGATGAAGTTGCACTATTAGCACCGAAAAAACAACTTTGTAAAGTTTTGGTTGAGATTGACATCCACGCTGGCCTTCCGGAATCAGTTGAGTTGGAGTGGCGGGGGATGCTGAGAGTTCAAAAACTTGATTTTTTGGGTATTCCTTTTCGGTGTACCCAGTGCAGAGAGACATGACACCCTCGAATTGAGTGTCCCGAGGGATCTCCAGAAGATTCATCCTTCAAATCTTCTTTTATACGTAGGCCTATCAACAATGATAATACAAAAGTTTCGTTGGGGGGATGGAATGCTTGCTACTCTGAAGAAGAGCCTTTCGAGGATTGCAAGATAGACTACAATTTCTATGGTAAGTTGAGAAAACTCTGTCCCACCCTTTTATTTTCACTCTCCTCTTGGGAAAGGGATTCTTTAGATAATAACTTTAGGACGGGAACTTTATTCTCTCAGTCTGAGGAGCTTGCGGACTCCCCGAAATTGGATTCCCTTCCGAGTTTGTTTCCCTTGGTGAAGTAGTGGTACTTGGGTTGTATTTCCTCACAGGGTCATGAACAAAATTTTCTTCTAGAGCCTTTCATTTTGCCTACAGGTCCATCTGTAAACCCAAGAGGTGGTCCTTCAGCTGCTAACACTGTGGAGCTGCATTGGTCAGAGGGTGACTTGGGGAGGGGTGGGACTTTGACTACTTCAATGTCACAGGGAGTGGGACACTGTGTGGGACATGATTCATCTGCTTGTGAAGAACATTTACTAAGTGAGAGTGAAGTGGCCCTTTTCTCTTCAATCCAAGATTTACGTCGTAGTGTTGGTTTAAGGGAGGTGGAGTGGGTTGAATGCACTCTTAGTTCAGTCTTAGACTCTTTAGTCCCTGCTTTACAAGAGATTCCCAAACCTAAACCTCTACCTACCTTGGGGAAAGATGGCCTTATCTCATGTTCTTCCTACTAAAAATTTGACTAGTGACATTATTTGATATAGGGAGGGGCAACCCGTTGCAGTTGTTAAGGGTTTTTCTTGGTCATGAGGCCTGGGATGTGAGATCTCCCTTGTAAAGACTTGAAGTGCTCGGAAGCGAGCTGAGTTTTCTTTGAAGGATCAGGTCAACAATTCTTCGAATGAAAATGATCATGGGGCACTTAGAGGCATTAAATCCCTAGCACATGCTAAATTATGATCTTGTTGACACTGAATGTTAGGGTAGTGGGGGTTCCCAAAAACTGGCCTCAGTGCGATGTATCTTCTTTTAAATTAGCCTGAAATTATTTTCTTTCAAGAGACTTTGGTTGATGAATCAAGGGCTAGAATTTTCTTCTCGAAACTTAAACCGACTTGGTATTCGGCTGTTGTAAGCTCTGTAATAAAATCAGGGGGCTTCATGGTGGCCTGGGATCCTGAAAATTTTGAACTCAAACCTTATATCTGTTGTGGTGGCTTTTTTGTGACGGGTAATAGTTTAGAGATAAAGGAGAAACTGTTGTTTTTAAATGTGTATGGTCCATACAGTGACAGAAAATCATTTTGGAAAAACCTTGGAGATAGAAGTATCCTATCTATTAGAAATCTAATAGTAGCTGCTGGTGGCTACGTGGCGAAATGGAAGAAAGGGAGCGGATAGTATTATGAAGAGATTAGACATGATGTTTGTAGCGGCAGACCTATTGAGGAAGTTTTCCAGATATGTTAAGAACCAAAGATAGATCTACAAATATAATCACCACAAATGTTGAATACACAATAGATCCACAAAGCAAGATAGAAGAAACCACATTCTATTATTATCAAACCCTTAGGGTAGGGCAACACCA
>SNQJ01S0039134.1:17333-30947 GCA_010110895.2 Picea sitchensis
TGCAATTCATTTGTTTATAACTTGTTTAACTATGCCATCATAGCTCTCTGTTTCTGTTCATAAAACTGTAAATCATTCCACAGTTTGGTTATTTAGGTAGTGTTTCTCTTAGCCACATCTACTTTATTAAATTAGGTCAATTACGTCTTGTAGATTTACATGAGTTGTTCACTTTATTTTCAACATTAGAATGCTAGGATCAGAGTTGATTTTGAGTTATGATTTTTAATTATATCTTGTAGTCTTGCATGAATTATTAATTCTGTACAAAATATTTTCTAGTATCAGTGTGATCAAACAAGTGATTGATTTCAAATCTCTTCTGCAAAATGTTTGTAGACCATATGGATTATAAGAACATCTAATGTTATTTTTATGATGACAAAGCTTTCTATAGACTGTCTTATCCATACTTTGCATTTCTCTGTAGAAGTTAGCATCGAGTTGATTCCATTTGAATTGTTAGTAGTGATTAGATGACATCGTGATGTAATTCACCACCGTAGACACAATCATCACATTTGAATACTGTCACAACACTCTTGCTTTTAGTTAGGTAGATTATTGTAAAGATAATGTTTATTTTCTGCAAGATAAAAGTAATTATGAGTTTTTGAAGACATGCTTTAAGAATAGAGTTCACTTTGAAGAATTGATTTTGAAAGATTGCTTACTTATCCACGGGCTACTTGTTCATTCAAAGAGTTTCTTACTTAGATGAATTGTTTATAGTTGAAGATTTCTTCTGAAAATATGATGATTAATAAGTTTACTATTTTAAATATTGCTCTATACATCTAAATTCAAGTATACTGTTGAGATGATTGTAACTTATTTAGAGTATTTTAAATCATCTTTTAAAGTAGAATTATAAATTGAAAAAGAGTGTTGATCCCTAGGTTAAACCATATTCTTGGCTAGTTAATCTTTATGTTAGATTTTCTTTCTTCCTTGACTCATACTGTGTCTCAACTCTAAGTCTACTTACCCTGGTTGACAATTTAATTGAGGGAAATTAGTACATATAGTTTACCCATCAAGGATCAACTAGGATTACTTCAGCGGATGCTGGAAGCAACAAGCATTACAACAACTCACAGGTCTGGGGAAGGACCATCCACGGGGCTAAGGAGAGAAGAAAAAAACATGAAGTTGGCCATGACACAACTAACAATAGGGCATATAACCTTAAATATTGAGATAGATGCATTGGAGTTTCCAATGGGCGAGTTACAGGAGCAAGTAAATGATGTGGGGCATCTCAATATAGTCGTATCAAGGATGTCCATGAAAAGGTTATAGGACTTGGAAGAAGGTTGGTGTAAGAAGTGAGGAATGGAGGAGACAAAGAACACATAGAGCTGGAAAGAATAAGGGACAAAAGAGCCCAATTACAGAATAAGTATGACACAACACTTCAACAAAAGAGGGAATTTGGAGGCAGAGTAGAATAAGTTCTGAAGAATAAAGACGAGGCTGAGGAGAGGGCCAAGAAAGCATTAAACAAAAAGGATGAGGCTAAAGGGATAATGCATAGAACCCAAGAAACAGTCCAAAAGTTACATAAGGAAATTCCAGAAGTTCCCCTAGTTGTAGAAGCTATGATGGAGGAACACGTGTAGATGATCAGAGAAATAATTAAGGGCTTTTGATCACAAATAGAAGATCTAAAATGATGGAGCATGCTAGGAATTCCATCGTAGGTGTGTGAAGGTAGGGAGAGGATTGCAACTAAAGTAGTTGCAAACATTTAGAAAGTAGAAGTAGAATGTTCCAAGCTCTGTGAGGAGAGCACAAATATATGGATTGATTTGGCAGAAGACTCAGAGATGAATGCAGTGGAAGCACGCTTAAAGGAAGCACAAGAGAGAGCACATTAGGATTCACAAAAGATAATGACACTTCCACCAATAGAGATGATGAAAGACATTTTAGAACAGAGGAAGTCATACATGGAGGTAGATAATATGAGAGATAACCAAAATATCCTTCAAAACAAACTGGGACCACTGTAGGAAGAGGTACTGAGGCTAATTGGAAATTTGGCCATGGCACAGGGTAGGGTCAAGTAGGAAACAACTGAAGCAGAGGACAAACTTACAAACTTGATCGTGCAGGGGGGAGAGGAGATAGGAACAACATAGAAAATAATCATCAAAGAGGTGTAGGTAGAAAAGGATGCCTCTCAAAATTTCATTTCAGCATGGAAGAGCAGGCAACAAGCCCGAGTGGCTCAGGACGAGCCACATGTGAGTTTTGGGGGCCTATTGGACAAGAAGTTTTGGAAACACTTTTTCAATTTTGATACACTTTTGGGTAAAAATACTAAGTAAAGGAAAAGTGTGTGAAAGAATAAGGAAAGTGAGGGACCACACAACTAAGGTGCATCTAGGAGGATAGTGCACAGAAGGAGGAAAGTGTGCAGAAGCAAGACAACACATAGACAAAAGAATAAAGCAAACAAAAGGATAAAGTTGGAAGATGATAAAGCATGACAGAAGGATGACATCCCAACATTAAATAAATAGAAGAACAACATAAAAGTAGCATGTAAATTGAAAAGGAGAAAAAAGTTTTCGAATAGCCAGTTGACTAAACTGGCCATGCATTGTAATGGGGTATTTTTGGGATGAGTAGATTCGGGTTTTTAGCCCTTGATTTCTATATAAATATGTAACGGGTTGGGATATTAGGAGTTCCTGAAGTTTGGGTTCCTCAATATGGTTGTTTCTATTATGTGAGGTTCTGGTCAGTTATGTTATGTTTTGTCCTATTATGTTCAGTTCCATTATGAGTTCCAGAGTTCATGAATGTAATAGTGTATGACTAGAATCTTATTCAAAGTCCACACATGACTAGCTCCCCATGTGTGATTAATGTGAGCTGACATTGCATCCATTCGATATCATGGTGGTGAACAAGATAGGTCAAATTACAACGGGCATAACTTATACGTACAAACTCTTACTGGGGTGATCTTCGTGCCTAGGAAATATCTCTATTTGTATAATAACATCACAAGACTAAGAACTTTGTTTAGAAATTTTTGACCCCCAAAATAATTATTTAATATCTCAAATAGGCTCAAAATGTTTATAGACCTCAAATCCCCAAAAGAGTACCTAGCCCTAAAATGAACCTACAAACCAATAACGCTAATTTTTCTATCCAAAAACTTAAAAATAAATAATAAATTATATAATAATCCATTTCAAATCACATAATATTTCAAATCTACATAACACATTCTATTATTTTATTTTAATATAACACATTATATTATTTTATTTTAATATATGAATTTTTTTTACAATACACTTACATCATAAAAACAATTAATAATTTTAATATATTCCGATTACTTTAGAAGAAACATCGCATGCGAGAACATGAACTTTAAAAAACATTGTTTTTATGACTATATATAAAAAAGGGGAGGCAACTTAAATCATATTATTGTTGAAATTTCCTTGAACAAGAAACACATTTGAAAATGAAAGCCAAAAACATTTCTTCTTAATTTTACTATATTAAATGTTTTATTACAATCTACTCGAAATAATTTTAAATGATTAAAAGAAATTAAATATTTTTCTTATTTTATAAGAAATTATATATATGAATTAAAATATATATATTATTACATTGAAGGGGTTCTTTAAGGAGAGGTTCTCGCTCAATTTTCGTTGTCTGTCGAGGTCCTATACAAGCATGACATGTGTTAGTGTAGATCCAACCACCTGTTCATTTCCTCATATACTGCTTACCTTCCTCCACCACCCTGTAACACAACCTTTTCCCTTATCCTTCCTCTTTTTACTACAGATGTTGACAACACAGTCTTTGCACCACTGCTCTTAGATGTTGACAACAATGCCTTTGCACCATCGCTTTTAGATGTTGACATCACTGCCTTTGCACCACCACCCTTCCTCTTTTCATTGCAGATGTTGACAACAGTGTGTGATTAATATCAAATCTTTGAGGTTTTCTTGGTTTCTTCGCAGAGGCATTAACCATTGAGAGTGTCGTGAGAGAGATCCAAGATGGAAAAACCTATGATGGGTTCGTTGTCTTCTTCTTCTTCGTGCAACCACAATAACAAGAAGAGTTGGAGCGCATTTTCTGAAGTTCAATTACTGGAGTAATACTGATCAGTTAGAAGATGTGTATGACCATAGAACAACTTAGCCCACACAATAGCTTAGCACTGCCCAAGTTGATGTTCCCTTTCTTTCTCTGATGGTGATGGCGAGCCCCCACAGGCCATAAGGAGGAGAGAGTCCTCGTTCTCGGCTCTCATGCTCAAGCTACTTCATAAGGTTAGCCAACGAGATTGGACTTGAACAAAATGAGTGCATTAAAAACCAACAGAGAGAAGAAACCCGATGATTTTAGTTTTTTTTTTCTTTGGTTTTGAGAAAAATTTGTAATTTTGTTCACCTTCATCAGAGTAACATTATTAGCGTAGGGATGCATTCGATTCCCTGGAAGGCACGTTCAGGTGGTGGGTGGATTCATTGGTTTCAGAGAGAATTGCAATCAATAATGTAGAGACATAGGTTGAATTAGAGGTTTTCTTGGTGTATAATCGTTTTCAGAGTCTTGTTTTCTGGTTTTCTTGGTATATAACCATTTTTAGAGTTTTGTTTACTTTCCTTATTGATTTTTTTTTTATACATACAACATTCTTGAAGAAATATCATGAGGGGACATCATCAACGCCATCCATTTTTGAAGTTGTTTCCTGCACCGTCCCTTCCCACCTGTACCGACAAGGATATATGACACAGTTGTTGCTTCTCAGACGATGATTAAGGCGGGTAGTGCGAGGCGGTTGGGGGATTCGATTGTGAATGTAGGTGGGAAGTGTGCAACAATGGAGTGAACATGGAATCATCCATAAAGGTTTTGAGGTGACTATCCTCCTCTGTAGGAATACGCTTCTCCTCAGACACTGCAGATACATGGCGAAATCTCTGCACTCATTTCTTTCCATGTATTCGAGGAGTTTTCACTATCTAGGGTGAAGTGCTACATAAAGCCTCTAGAAGGCTAGAAATATTGTTTTAAAAGGGAAACCAAGTAAAAAAAACTCTCTCTTTGCCTATAGGGATCTTCACATATTATGCATTATGTTTATGAAGGGCGACATTGTTTTATAGAGCTAAAAGTTTAATATGGTTTAATATCAAGAAATACTTATCCAAGGACAAGTTATTGTCATCATTAATACATATAATTCAATCNCCTATAGGGATCTTCACATATTATGCATTATGTTTATGAAGGGCGACATTGTTTTATAGAGCTAAAAGTTTAATATGGTTTAATATCAAGAAATACTTATCCAAGGACAAGTTATTGTCATCATTAATACATATAATTCAATCCAGTGAAAATTTTCTATTATTCTTGTGATCTGTTTTGACAAACGAAATATTTTTTCTCTTTGAAATATATGGCGCAGTTGATGAAAATATCTAACTCAAACCAAGTCTCTTATCAAATAATTGATTTCCTAGTATGTTATTTTTCTTCGTACACTAAAGAAATGTATCTATAAGCGAGGTTCACACTTTTTAATTCACATTCTTTGATAATAATTATTAAAAAATTCAAGATCAATAAATATCTCAGAGAAAAATAAACATTCCACAACAAAACAATTATTATTGTATATATTCACTTAAATATATATTATTATATCTGAAGTTATATGATATATATTTGATCATATACAATTACTATTTTACAGAGTAAGAAATATTTCATTGTATACAGTTCAATCCTACTTATAAAAAGTTGACACATATTTATGTCAACTCCAAGGGTCGGGATATTTTCATGTGTAAACGTAGCACTTTTGATATTTGGTTACGAGCTTTTCAATATTCATTGGCTATACTATGCATTGTTTAACATTCCCTTCTTTACCATATTTTATTTATTTTTAGGGGATATTAGTGAAGGTTTATTGATGTTGTAAATCTTATCCATTACAAGTAAAGGTAACAATTATAACGTTGATAAGGTAACTTGTAACTAAAAAAAAAAAAAAAAACTCCAAATATGAGACCTGCAACAATGGAGGATAGACCTGTCCTTGACTCTTCAGTGATAAATTTTCCTTACCTAAGGTCATATAGGTCTTCTCCTCTAGTTCTTACTGATTCTGTGTTTTCTTAGAGAGCAAAAGAGGCTTATGGGGCGTTTTTTCTATAGTTTAGTTAGCCTTTTGGAGTGGATTAGTTTCTCGACTTAGCTATTTTCTTTCACCTATTTTAGTTGTGGGTCCTAGTCGAGTTTCTTTTAATGCCTTTCCTTGGAGAGAATGCTCCTTATAGAGGATAGCTTTAGGGTTAGCATGGCGTCTTTGTAGTTATTGTAGGTGCTTCTAGTTTTTAGTGAACTTTAATGTTTACCTGGCGGGTCACTTCAAGTTTCATTGAGGTGGTTTGGTCAATCTCTTTTCAGCAGTATCCGAGTAGGCCTCCTAGTTTTTTGTCATTTCAAGGAGGTTTAGGTGGTTGGATTTGAACACACCATGATGAAAGATGGAGTCACGACTTTAATGAGAGCAGATGAAGAGGCCAACTGGAAACAAGTCGGCCTGTTTAACGAGGCTCTCAAACCCTCTGGGTTTTAGACTAACAAAGGTACTTCGCGTCCAACTATATCTCCTTACCTGACTCAACTGCTTCTTTTCTGCTAGGAGGAGAATGCTTTAGGCTCTGTGTAGTTTTCTAGAGCAAAGTTTAATGACAGTTATAGAGTTATCTCTTTTGGGCAGAAGAAAAGAGGTTTGGATTTTGTGGAAGAACCTGTTTCTAAGGCTAGCGAAGTGCAGTTTAGTAGGAAAGACTAGAGAGTTTTTAAGCCTTGGAAAGATAATAAAGTGAAGTGGAGGTTTATCCTCGGTTCAAACATTGGACTGGAGGACGCTTGCATGATGGATTTGTGCACGCTTGTTGGTATTTTTTCTTACTACAAGTTTGTCCAGGTGTCGATTGAGAGATGGGTTGACTCAACCTAGAAACTGCTCTTAGGTTACAATCCAGAGGTGTTTTACCTGGCTCGAAGCTAGTTCGATTTCAAGTGTAGGAACCCTGAGGATGCTACTATTTTACTTGAGTTTCTATGGGTGGTGGAGGGAGGCAACATTATGCTTAAGCATTGGAGAATTATTTTCGACCCTTCAAGGGATTATTTTCAATTATGTCACCTTTGGGTCTTGTTACTTGGTCTTCCACTATAGTGGTAGAATAAGCGGGCATTAGTTGAAATAACAAATGGACTTGGCCAGTTTCTCACCATGGATGAAGTTGCACTATTAGCACCGGACAAACAACTTTGTAAAGTTTTGGTTGAGATTGACATCCACATTGGACTTCTGGAAGCGATTGAGTTGGAGTGGCGAGGGATGCTGAGAGTTTAAAGACTTGATTTTTTGGGTATTCCTTTTCGGTGTACCTAGTGCAGAGAGACTTGACACTTTGCCTTGAGTGTCATGGGGGATCTCTGGAAGATTCATCCTCCGAATATTCTTTTATACGTAGTCCTATCAACATTGATACTCCAGAAGTTTCGTTGGGGGGCTGGAATGCTTGCTACTCCAAAGACGATCCTTTCGAGGATGACAGGACAGACTACAATTTCTATGGTAAGTTGAGAAAACTTTGTCCCACCCTTTTCTTTTCACTTTCCTCTTGGGAAAGGGATTTTTTAGATAAGACCTTTGGTACAGGAACTTTATTCTCTCAGACCGAGGAGCTTGCGGACTCCACGAAATTGGATTCCCTTCCGGGTTTGTTTCCCTTGGTGAAGCAGTAGAACTCGAGTTGTATTTCCTCACAGGGTGGTGAATAAAATGTTCTTCTATAACCTGCCATTTTGCCTACAGGTCTGTCTATAAACCCGATAGGTGGTCCTTCAGCTACTACCACTGTGGAATCGCCTTGGTCAGAGGGTGACTTGGGGAGGGGTGGGACCTTGACTACTTCAATGTCACAGGGAGTGGGACACTGTGTGGGACAGGATTTGTCTGCTTGTGAATATCAGTTACTAGGTGAGAGTGAAGTGGCCATTTTCTCTTCAGTCCAGGATTTACATCGTAGTGTTGGTTTAAGGGAGGTGGAGCGGGTTGAATGCACTCTTAGTTCAGTCTTAGACTCTTTAGTCCCTTCTTTACAATAGATTCCTAAACCAAAACCTCTACCTACCTTTAGGGGAAAGATGGCCTTATATCATGTTCTTCCTACTGATACTTTGGCTAGTGACGTTATTGGTTCTAGGGAGGGGCAACCCGTTTCAGTTGTTAAGGGTTTTTCTTGGTCATGAGGCTTGGGATGTGAGATATCCCCTGTAAAGACCTGAAGTTCTCAGAAGCGAGCTGAGTTTTCTTTGAAGGATCCGGTCAACAATTCTTCGAATGAAAATGATCATGGGGCACTTAGAGGCATTAAATCCTTAGCACGCGCTAAATCATGATCTTGTTGACACTGAATGTTAGGGTAGTGGGGGGTCCCAAAAAATAGCCTCAATGCGACGTATTCTTCTTTTAACTCAGCCTGAAATTATTTTCTTTCAAGAGACTTTGGTTGATGAATCAAGGGCTAGAATTTTCTTCTCGACACTTAAACTGACTTGGTATTCGGCTGCTGTAAGCTCTGTAGGAAAATTAGGGGGATTTTTGGTGGCATGGGATCCTGAAAAGTTTTAACTCAAACCTTGTATCTGCTATGGTGGTTTACTTGTGATAGGTAATAGTTTAGAGATAAAGGATAAACTGTTGTTTTTAAATGTGTATGGTCTGTGGAGTGACAAAAAATCATTTTGGAAAAAACTTGGGGATAGAGGTATCATGTCTATTAAAAATATGATAGTAGTTGGTGACTTCAATTTCATGTTGAATGAAGGTGAAATCTGGGGAGAGAGCAGTCTTCCCGATCCATTGGCGTTGTTCTTAAAATATTTTTTCATTGAAGGAGGTCAAGTGGACATTTTGTTAGATGAGGTGGTGCCTACATGGCGAAATGGAAGAAAGGGAGCAGATAGTATTATGAAGAGATTAGACATGATGTCTGTAGTGGCAGACCTGTTGAGGAATTTTTCCAGATACCATGCATGGGTGGCTCATCCATTTATTTCGAATCACGCTTCGGTTCTTCTACAACTAGATGGAAACTTCCAAAGAAAAAAATTTCCTTTAAAATTAAATTCCAGATGGTTACAGGAGGAGGAGTTTTCATAGATAGTTAATGAAGTTTGGAAGGATGCAAAATTTATGCAGGAACCAGGAATGCAAAGAAGATTGATATGGAAATTTAAAGGTTTAAAATCGGCTATAAAGAGATGGGTGACTCGCTTTAAAAATCTCTAAGCTATAAAATTGGGTGAATTGGAAGTGGATTTACAGCAGCAGTATCATTCATCCCTCACATATTTGAATAATGAGGAGCTGTCGGGTAAGATAAAAGAGAAGGAATCGAAGATATTGAAGCTTTTAGTAGCGGAGGAAGACATTTGGAGACAGAGGATTTGAGTGCTTTGGTTAAAGAGTGGGGACCAGAATACAAAATACTTTCATCACTTTGTTAGTGATAGAAAAAACCAAAAACATATATGGGAAATTCAAATTGAGATAGGCCAGGAAGTTACGGGCCAAAGGGATTTAAAAGCGGAGGTGGTAATTTTTTTTTTAAATATGGGATCAATAGGGGGCATCATCATTGAAGATCAGACTAAGTTAGCAAGTCTCTTCCCTAGAATGGTCACAGATGAAGAATCTCTTTAGTTAGAGAGCCCGTGTACTTTAGAGGAATTGTCGAGTAGTCTAAAGGCTTTTACAAAATATAAAAGTCCAGGCTCGGATGGCTAGACGTTGGAATTTTTTCTCCTTTTTTTTGAGATGATTGGGGAGGATCTCTCAGGGATGGTAGAGGAATCAAGAAGAAAGGAAGAAGTTATAAAAGCACTTAATTCCACTTTTCTTGTTCTTATTCCAAAAGTGAATAAACCAACTTCTTTCGATTCCTCTACCAAAATTGTTTCGACCTATTTCACTCTGTAATGTCTGTTACAAAATTATTGCAAAATTGTCGGCTAATAGACTGAGGCCTATCCTGTCAAAAGGCTTAGCAGAAGAGAAACTAGGGTTTCTTCGGGGAAGAAAAATCCTAGATGATGTGGGAACTGCTCAAGAATGCCTCCATAGTATAAAAAAGAAGAATCAAAAGGCTCTCATTCTTAAACTTGATCTTAAGAAGGCATACGATTTAGTCAACTAGGATTTTCTAAGAATGACACTGATTAAAAATGGTTTTGGTTTGTCTATTACAAAATGGATTATGAGTTGTTTCACAACAGTTTCTTATGCAGTCTTCGTCAATGGAGAACCATATCATACTTTTCATAGAGGCAAAGGCCTTAGGAAAGGTTGCCCACTGTCTCCTTTACTTTTTATATTGGTGATGGAGGGAGTAAGTATTCTTCTTAAAAAGGAAAAAGAGATCAGGAAGCTATCCGGAATTAAAGTTGCAAGGATCACTAATATTATACATCTCCTTTTCGTTGATGATGTATTGATTTTTTCCAGATCTAGTGTTGAAGAATGGAAGGTGATAGCTGGACTACTGAAGACCTTCTTAAATGCTTTTGGTTTACAGATAAATGTGGAAAAGTCTACTTTTCATGTGGTAGGTTGCGATGAGTCAGGGATGGCACCTTTTAAAGATGTTTTTCCTTATAGTTTTGTCTCCATAGATGTAGGATTTAAGTAACTGGGCTTTTTTCTCAAGCCTAATTGCTACAAATCGGAGGATTGGCACTGACTTATCAAAAAGTTTGAAAGAAGAATTGATCACTGGTGTAATCGATGGCTTACTCTAGGAGGAAGACTAGTGTTGATCAAGGAAGTTCTGGAGAGTCAACCGGTGTATTGGATGTCCATGGCCGCAGTACCTAATTCAGTTCTGGTAAAACTTCATCATCTTATTTTCTCCCTTTTATGGCCGGGCTATAGTGAGAGGAATCGATTACACCTTTGTAATTGGGAGACTATTGCCATGCCAAAGAAGGATGGTGGGTGGGGGCTGAGAAATATTTCTTTTTTCAATAAATATTTAGCGGCCAAAACCTTCTGGAGAGGGCTGACCAAAGTGGGATTTTGGTACAAAGTCATTAAATACAAGTATTTACCTTACTGTTCGATGTCAACCTGGTTTAGATCGGTCAATAGATCGGAGGGATTGGCATCACCAATATGGAGAAATATTTTAAAAGTATTACCGCTTTTAGATCATTGGTTGTACTGGAAACCTGGTAATAGAGAGGCAGTCCAGGTAGGTAGAGACTGTATTATGGGAATGGGACAACAATATTTTTTATCTAATGAACTTATTAAGGCTTTAAATCTAAAGGGTGTCACTTTTCTCTACCAAGCACATAATTTTACAAATACAGATCCTCTAAGTTCTTACTAGCAAGAGGTTTCTAAGCTTGGTCTCTATGGGGATCTAGAAACAGAGTGGGAATATCACCGGAGCGTGTTAATGGGTGCGAGAATCTGGTTAACCGATCTCGATGATGAATCGATGTGGTCGAGAGGAGATGGGTCTGGGATTCCGTTGGTAAGTAATATTTATAAGGCACTGTCAGAGAGCTTGTGGAATCACACAACAAAAGGATGGAGCTACAAGTTGTGGAAGTGGAACATTTCTCTTAAAATAAAATAAAAATTTATGTTTAGTCCTGAGAAACAAAGTTCTCACTTGGGAGAACCTGCTATCAAAGGGCTGGGAAGGAACGAGTTTTTGGATTCTGTGCAGAACGAATCTGGAGACTCAAAACCACTTGTTTATTCATTTTCCGTTCACACGTCAAGTTTGGAATCTTCTCGTGGGGACCCTCAAGTCTCGACTGTTTTGGGATGGGAACACAGTCGATGATTGTATGTCGGCTTGGGACGGACAACATCCAAAATCGACCGAGCATCCAAAAAAGGGGAGGGAACTTAAATCATATTATTGTTGAAATTTCCTTGAACAAGAAACGCATTCGAAAATGAAAGCCAAAAACATTTCTTCTTAATTTTACTATATTGAATGTTTTATTACAATCTACTCGAAATAATTTTAAATGATTAAAAGAAATTAAATATTTTTCTTATTTTATAAGAAATTATATATATAAATTAAAAATTATATATTATTACATTGAAGGGGTTCTTTAAGGAGAGGTTCTCGCTCAATTTTCATTGTCTGTCAAGGTCCTATACAAGCATGACATGTGTCAGTGTAGCTCCAACCACCTGTCCATTTCCTCATATACTGCTTACGTTCCTCCACCACCTTGTAGCACAACCTTTTCCTTATTCTTCCTCTTTTCACTACAGATGTTGACAACACTGTCTTTGCACCAACTCTCTTAGATGTTGACAACAATGCCTTTGCATCACTTCTTTTAGATGTTGACATCATTGCCTTTGCACCACCACCCTTCCTCTTTTCATTGCATATGTTGACAACAATGTTCGATTAATATCAAATCTTTGAGGTTTTCTTGGTTTCTTCGCAGAGGCATTAACCATTGAGAGCATCGTAGGAGAGATCCAGGATGGAAAAACCTGTGATGGGTTTCTTGTCTTCTTCTTCTTCGTGCAACCAAAATAACAAGAAGAGGTGGAGCACATTTTCTGAAGTTCAATTACTCGAGTAATATTGATCAGTTAGAAGATGGGTATGACCATAGAAAAACTTAGCCCACATAATAGCTTAGCACTGCCCAAGTTGATCTTCCCTTGCTTTGTCTGACGGCTATAGCGAGCCCCCACAGACCATAAGGAGGAGAGAGTCATCGTTATCGTCTCTCACACTCAAGATAATCCATAAGGTGAGCCAACAAGACCGGACGTGAACAAAATGAGTGCATTAAAAACCAACAGAGAGAAGAAACCCAATGATTTTAGTTTTTTTTTTCTTTGGTTTTGAGAAAAAATTGTAATTTTGTTCACATTCGTCAGAGTAACATTATTAGCGCAGGGATGCATTCGATTCCCTGGAAGGCACGTTAGGTGGTAGGTGAATTCATTGGTTTAAGAGGGAATTGCAATCGATAATGTAGAGACGTAGGTTGAATTATAGGTTTTCTTGGTGTATAATCATTTTCAGAGTCTTGTTTTCAAGTTTTCTTGGTATATAACCATTTTTAGAGTTTTTTTTTCTTTCTTTATTGATTTTTTTTTATACATACAACATTCTTGAAGAAAGATCATGAGGGGACATCATCAACATCGTCCATTTTTGAAGTTGTTTCCTGCACCATCCCTTCCCACCTGCACTGTTATAACCCTAAATTTCACCACACATGCTTACCTGGCATCAGGCCAACTCATATCCCTTCCTTGCCAAACTATGATGAACAGACTCTTGAAAATCCTCTTGGGAAAAGGCCCACGCACCCTAACCCATTACTGCACGCGGGTACACGCTGGCAGGCTCACTACAACCCACGTGTACCTAAAAAAACACAAAAATAGGAAAGTTGCCGACGAGACAAAAAACTATGGGTCAGTTAACTGAAACTCCCGGCCATGCATGGCCGAGGGTTCGTCCA
>SNQJ01S0039134.1:30997-54703 GCA_010110895.2 Picea sitchensis
TAGTGGGCCTTATTTAATAATATAGTGGACCTAGTCCACCTTACATTGACCCCCACTACCTCTCTAGCTACCTTACAAGATACCATGCATGGGTGGTTCATCCATTTATTTCAGATCACGCTTTAGTTCTTCTACAACTAGATGGAAACTTCCAAAGAAAAAACTTTCCTTTAAAATTAAATTCTAGATGGTTACAGGAGGAGGAGTTTTCACAGATAGTTAATGAAGTTTGGAAGGATGCAAAATTTATGCAGGAACCAAGAATGCAAAGAAGATTGGTATGGAAGTTGAAGAGTTTAAAATCGGCTATAAAGAGATGGGTGACTCGCTTTAAAAACCTCTTGGCTATAAAATTGGGTGATTTGGAAGTGGATTTACAGGAGCTGTATCATTCATCCCTCACAGATTTGAACAATGAAGAGTTGTAAGGTAAGATAAAACAAAAGGAATTAGAGAGATTGAAGATTTTAGTAGTGGAGGAAGACATTTGGAGACAGAGGATCTGAGTGCTTTGGTTAAAGAGTGGGGACCAGAATACAAAATACTTTCATCACTTTTCTAGTGATAGAAAAAACCAAAAACAAATATGGGAAATTCAAACTAAGATAGGCCAGGAAGTTACAGGCCAAAGGGATTTAAAAGCGGAGGCGGTAATTTTTTTTTTAAATATGGGATCAACAGGGGGCATCATTAGTGAAGATCAGACTAGGTTAGAAAGTCTCTTCCCTAGCATGGTCACAGATGAAGAATCTCTTTAGTTAGAGAGCCTGCGTACTTTAGAGGAATTGTCGAGTAGTCTAAAGGCTTTTACAAAAGATAAAAGTCCAGGCTCGGATGGATGGACGTTGGAATTTTTTCTCCTTTTTTTTGACCTGATTGGGTAGGATCTCTTAGGGATGGTAGAGGAATCAAGAAGAAAGGGAGAAGTTATAAAAGCACTTAATGCCACTTTTCTTGTTCTTATTCCAAAAGTGAATAAAACAACTTCTTTCGATTCCTCTACCAAAATTGTTTCGACCTATTTCACTCTGTAATATCTCTTACAAAATTATTACAAAATTGTTGGCAAATAGACTGAGGCCTATCCTGTCAAAAGGCTTAGCGGAAGAGCAATTGGGGTTTCTTTGGGGAAGAAAAATCCTAGACGTTGTGGGAACAACTCAGGAATGCCTCCATAGTATAAAAAAGAAGAATCAAAAGGCTCTCATTCTTAAACTCGATCTTAAGAAGGCATACGATTTAGTCAACTAGGATTTTCCAAGAATGATACTGATTAAAAATGGTTTTGGTTTGTCTATTACAAAATGGATTATGAGTTGTGTCACAACAGTTTCTTATGTAGTCTTGGTCAATGGAGAACCATCTGATATTTTTCATAGAGGCAAAGGCCTTAGGCAAGACTGCCCACTGTCTCCTTTACTTTTTATATTGGTGATGGAGGGACTAAGTATTCTTCTTAAAAAGGAAAAAGAGGCCGGGAAGCTGTCTAGAATTAAAGTTGCAAGGATTACTAATATTCTACATCTCCTTTTCGTTGATGATGTATTGATTTTTTCCAGAGCTAGTGTTGAAGAATGGAAGGTGATAGCTGGACTACTGAAGACCTTCTTAAACACTTTTGGTTTAGAGATAAATGTGGAAAAGTCTACTGTTCATGTGGGAGGTTGGGATGAGTCAGGGTTGGCTCCTTTTAAAGAGATTTTTGCTTATAGTTTCGTCGCCATAGATGTAGGATTTAAGTAACTGGGCTTTTTTTATCAAGCCTAATTGCTACAAATTGGAGGATTGGTGCTGGCTTATTAAAAAGTTTGAAAGAATAATTCATCACTGGTTTAATCGATGGATTACTCTAGGAGGAAGACTAGTGTTGATCAAGGAAGTTCTGGAGAGTCAACCGGTGTACTGGATGTCCATGGCCGCAGTACCTAATTCAGTTCTGGTAAAACTTCATTAGCTTATTTTCTCTTTTTTATGGCTGGGCTATAGTGAGAGGAATCGATTACACCTTTGTAATTGGGAGACTATTGCTAGGCCAAAGAAGGATGGTGAGTGGGGGATGAGAAATATTTCTTTTTTCAATAAATATTTAGCGGCCAAAACCTTATGGAGAGGGCTGACCAAAGTGGGAATTTGGCACAAAGTCATTAAAGACAAGTATTTATCTTACTGTTCGGTGTCAACCTAGTTTAGATTGGTCAATAGATCTCAGGGATCGACATCACCGGTATGGAGAAATATTTTAAAAGTCTTACCGCTTTTAGATCATTGGTTGTACTGGAAACCTGGTAATAGAGAGGTAGTCCAGGTAGGTAGAGACTGTCTTATCGAAATGGGACAACAATATTTTTTATCTAATGAACTTATTGCAGCTTTAAAGATAAAGGGTATCACTTTTCTCTACCAAGAACATAATTTTACAAATACAGATCCTCTAAGTTCTTACTGGAAAGAGGTTTCTAAGCTTGGTCTCTACAGGGATCTAGAAACAAAATGGGAATATTACTGGAGTGCATTAATGGGCGTGAGAATCCGGTTAACCGATCTCGGTGATGAATTGATGTGGTCGGGAGGAGATGGGTTTGGGATTCCCTCGGTAAGTAATATTTATAAGGCACTATCAAAGATCTTATGGAATCACACAACAAAAGGATGGAGCTATAAGCTGTGGAAGTGGAACATTTCTCTTAAAATAATAAAAAAATTATGGTTAGTCCTGAGAAACAAAGTTCTCACTTGGGAGAACCTGCTATCAAAGGGTTGGGAAGGACAGAGTTTTTGGATTCTGTGCAGAATTAATCGAGAGACTCAAAACCACTTGTTTATTCATTTTTCGTTCACACATCAAGTTTGGAATCTTCTCGCGGGGACCCTCAAGTCTCGGTATTTTTGGGATGGGAACACAGTCGATGATTATATGTCGACTTGGGTCCGATAGCATCCAAAATCGACCGAGCATCCAAAAAAGGGGAGGCAACTTAAATCATATTATTGTTGAACTTTCCTTGAACAAGAAACGTATTCGAAAAGGAAGCCAAAAAGATTTCTTCTTAGTTTTACTATATTTAATGTTTTATTACAATCTACTCGAAATAATTTTAAAGGATTAAACGAAATTAAATATGTTTCTTATTTTATAAGAAAATATATATATAAATTAAAAAATATATATTATTACATTGAAGGGGTTCTTTAAGGAAAGGTTCTCACTCAATTTTCGTTGTCTGTCGAGATCCTATACAAGCATGACATGTGTCAGTGTAGCTCCAACCACCTGTCCATTTCCTTATATACTGCTTACGTTCCTCCACTACCCTGTAGCACAACCTTTTCCTTATTCTTCCTCTTTTCACTACAGATGTTGACAACACCGTCTTTGCACCACCGCTCTTAGATGTTGACAACAATGCCTTTGCCCCACCGCTTTTAGATGTTGACATGACTACCTTTGCACCACATCCCTTCCTCTTTTCATTGCAGATGCTGACAACAATGTGCGATTCATATAAAATCTTCGAGGTTTTCTTGGGTTCTTTGCAGAGGCATTAACCATTGAGAGTGTCGCGGGAGAGATCCAGGATGGAAAAACCTGTGATGGGTTTGTTGTCTTCTTCTTCTTCGTGCAGCCACAATAACAAGAAGAGTTGGAGTGCATTTTTTGAAGTTCAATTACTGGAGTAATACTGATTAGTTAGAATATGGGTATGACCATAGAAAAACTTAGCTTACATAATAACTTAGCACTGCCCAAGTTGATGTTCCCTTGCTTTCTCGGATGGTTATAGCGAGCCCCCACATGCCATAAGGAGGAGAGAGTCCTCGTTCTCGGCTCTCATGCTCAAGATACTCCATAAGGTGAGCCAACGAGACCGAACTTGAACAAAATAAGTGCATTAAAAACCAATAGAGAGAAGAAACCCGATGATTTTATTTTATTTTTCTTTGGTTTTGATAAAAATTTGTAATTTTGTTCACATTCGTCAAAGTAACATTATTAGCACAGGGATGCATTCAATTCCCTGGAAGGCATGTTCAGGTGGTGGGAGGATTCATTGGTTTCAGAGGGAATTGTAATCAATAATGTAGAGATGTAGGTTGAATTAGAGGTTTTCTTGGTGTATAATCGTTTTCAGAGTCTTGTTTTCTGGTTTTCTTGGTATATATCCATTTTTAGAGTTTTTTTTTCTTTCTTTATTGATTGTTTTTTTATACATACAACATTCTTGAAGAAAGATCATTAGGGGACATCATCAACGTCATCCATTTTTGAAGTTGTTTCCTGCACCGTCCCTTCCCACCAGCCTCGACAAGGATATATGGCACAAGTGTTGCTTCTTAGATGATGATTAAGGCGGGTAGTGCGAGGCGATTGTGGGATTTGATTGTGAATGCGGGCGGGAAGTGTGCAACAATGGAGTGAACATGGAATCATCCAGAAGGGTTTTGAGGGGACTATCCTCCTCTGTAGGAATACGCTCCTCCTCAGACACTACAGAGAGATGGTGAAAGCTCTGCTCTCAGCTCTTTCCATGTATTCGAGGAGTTTTCACTGTCCATGGTGAATTTCTAAATAAAGCCTCTAGAAGGCTTGCAATATAGTTTTAAAATGGAAACCGAGTAAAAAAAACTCTCTCTTTTCCTATAGGGATCTTCACATATTATATATTATGTTTATGAAGAGCGACATTGTTTTATAGAGCCAAAAGTTTGATATGGTTTAATATCAAGAAATACTTATCCAAGGACAAGTTACTGCCATCATTAATACATATAATTCAATCTAGTGCAAATTTTCTATTTTTCTTGTGATCTGTTTTGACAAACGAAACAATTTTTCTCTCTGAAATATATGGCGCAGTTGATGAAAATATCTAACTCAAACCAAGTCTCTTATTGAATAATTGATTTGATAGTATGTTATTTTTCTTCGTACATTAAAGAAATGTATCTATGAGTGAGGTTCACATTTTTTAATTCACATTCTTTGATAATAATTATTAAAAAATCAAGATCAATAAATATCTCACAGCAAAATAAACATTCCACAACAAAACAATTATTATTGTATATCTTCACTGAGATATATACTATCATATCTGAAGTTATATGATATATATTTGAGCATATACACTTACTATTTTACAGAGTAAGAATTATTTCATTGGATACAATTCAATCCTACTTATAAAAAATTGACACATATTTATGTCAACTCCAAGGGTCGGGATATTTTCATGTGTAAACATAGCACTTTTGATATTTGGTTATGAGATTTTTAATATTCATTGGCTATACTATGCATTGTTTAACATTCCCTTCTTTACCATATTTTATTTATTTTTAGGGGATATTAGTGAAGGTTTATTGATGTTGTAAATCTTATTCATTACAAGTAAAGGTAACATTTATAACATTGATAAGGTAACTTGTAACTTAAAAAAAAAAAAAACTCCAGATATGAGACCTGCAACAATGGAGGATAGACCTATCCTCGACTCTTCAGTGATAAAGTTTCCTTACCTAAGGTCATATAGGTCTTCTCCTCTATTTTTTACTGATTCTGTGTTTACTTAGAGAGCAGACGAGATTTATGGGGCAGTTTTTCTGTAGTTTAGTTAGCCTTTTGGAGTGGAGTAGTTTCTTGACTTAGCTATTTTCTTGCACCTATTTTAGTTGTGGGTCCTGGTCAAGTTTATTTTAAGACCTTTCATTGGAGAGCATGCTCCTTACAGAGGTTAGCTTCAAGGGTAGCGTGGAATATTTGTAGTTATTACAGGTGCTTCTAGTTTTTAGTGAACTTTAATGTTCACTTGGCGGGTCACTTCAAGTTTCATTGAGGTGGTTTGGTTAGTCTCTTTTCAACAGTATCTCAGTAGGCCTCTTGGATAATTGTCGTTTCGAGGAGGTTTAGGTGGCTGGATTTGAACACACCATGACGAAAGATGGAGTCACAACTTTAATGAGTGCGGACGAAGAGGCTAGCTGGAAACACGCCGACCTATTTAACGAGGCTCTAAAACCCTCTGGCTTTCAGACTAACAAAGGTACTTCTCGTCTAGATAGATCTCCTTACCTGACTCGACCGCTTCCTTTTCACCAGGAGGAGAATGATTTAGGCTTTGTGCAGTTGTTTGGAGCAAAGTTTAACGACAATTCTAGAGTTATCTCTTTTGGGCAGAAGAAAAGAGGTTCGAATTTTGTGGAAGAACCCGTTTCTAAGGCTAGCCAAGCGCAGTTTAGTATGAAACACCAAATATTTTTTAAACCTTGGAAAGATAATAAAGTGAAGCGAAGGTTTATCCTCGGTTCAGACATTGTACTGGAAGACGCTTGCATGATGGCTTTGTGCACACTTGTTGGGATGTTTTCTTACCGTAAGTTCGTGCAGGTGTCGATTGAGAGATGGGTTGACTGAACCTAGAAACCGCTCTTAGGTTACAGTCCAGAGGTGTTTTACCTGGCTCGAGGCTAGTTTAGTTTCAAGTGTAGGAACCCTGAGGATGCTACTATTTCACTTGAGTCTCTGTGGGTGGTGGAGGGAGGCAACATTATGATTAAGCATTGGAGAATTACTTTCGAACCTTCACGGGATTATTTTCAATTCTGTCACCTTTGGGTCTCGTTACCTGGTCTTCCACTACAGTGGTGGAATAAGTGGGCATTAGTTGAAATAAAAAATGGACTTGGACGGTTTCTCATCGTGGATGAAGTTTCACTATTAGCACCGGACAAACAACTTTTTAAAGTTTTGGTTGAGATTGATATCCTTGCTGGCCTTCCAAAAGTGATTGAGTTGGAGTGGCGGGGGATGCTGAGAGTTCAAAGACTTAATTTTTTGGGTATTCCTTTTTGGTGTTCCCAGTGCAGAGAGACATGACACCTTCACCTTGAGTGTCACAGGGGCTCTTTGTTAGATTCATCCTCAGAATATTCTTTTCTACGTATGCCTATCAACACTGATACTCCAAAAGTTTCGTTGGGGGGATGGAATGCTTGCTAATCCGAAGACAAGCCTTTTGAGGATGACAGGACAAACTACAATTTCTATGGTAAGTTGAGAAAACTCTATCCTACCCTTTTATTTTCACTCTCCTTTTGGGAAAGGGATTCTTTAGATAAGACCTTTGGGAAGGGAAATTTATTCTCTCAGTCCGCAGAGCCTGCGGACTCCCCGAAATTGGAGTCCCTTCTGGGTTTGTTTCCCTCGGTGAAGCAGCGGAACTCTGGTTGTATTTCCTCACAAAGTAGTGAACAAAATGTTCTTCTAGAACCTGCCATTTTTCCTACAGGTCCGTCTGTAAACCCGATAATTGGTCCTTCAGCTGCTACCAATGTGGAGCCACCTTGGTTAGAGGGTGACTTGGGGAGGGGTAGGACCTTGACTACTTCAATGTCACAGGGAGTGGGACACTGTGTGGGACAGGATTCATCTTCTTGTGAAGATCAGTTACTAAGTGAGAGTGAAGTGGCCCTTTTCTCTTCAGTCCAGTATTTACATCGTAGTGTTGGTTTAAGGGAGGTGGAGTGGGTTGACTGCACACTTAGTTCAGTCTTAGACTCTTTAGTCCCTACTTTAAAAGATATTTCCAAACCAAAACCTCTGCCTACCTTCAAGGGAAATATGGCCTTATCTCATGTTCTTCCTACTGATACTTTGGCTAGTGACGTTATTGGTTCTAGGGAGGGGAAACCCATTTCAGTTGTTAAGGGTTTTTCTTGGTCACGAGGCCTAGGATGTGAGATCTCCCCTGTAAAGACCCAAAGTGATCGGAAGTGAGCTGAGTTTTCTTTGAAGGATCCGGTCAAAAATTCTTCGAATGAAAATGATCATGGGGTGCTTAGAGGCATTAAATCCCTAGCACACGCTAAATCATGATCTTGTTGACACTGAATTTTAGGGGAATGGGGGGTCCCAAAAACTAGCCTCAGTGCGACATATTCTTCTTTTAAGTCAATCTGAAATTATTTTCTTTCAAGAGACTTTGGTTGATGAATCAAGGGCTAGAATTTTCTTCTCAAAACTTAAACCGACTTGGTATTCGGATGTTGTAAGCTCTGTAGGAAAACCTGGCGTGGTATCTTGAAAATTTTGAACTCAAACCTTATATCTACTGTGGTGGTTTACATGTGACAGGTAATAGTTTAGAGCTAAAGGAGCAACTATTGTTTTTAAATGTGTATGGTCCGTGCAGTGACAGAAAATCATTTTGGAAAAATCTTAGGGATAGAGGTATCCTGTCTATTAAAAATCTGATAGTAACTGGTGACTTCAATTTCACGTTGAATAAAGGTGAAATCTAGGGAGAGAGAAGTCTTTCTGATCCATTGGCGTTGTTATTAAATATTTTTTCATTGAAGGAGGTCAAGTGGACATTTTGTTGGATGAGGTGGTGCCTACATGGAGAAATGGAAGAAAGGGAGCAGATAGTATTTTGAAGAGATGAGACATGATGTTTGTAGCGACGAACCTGTTGAAGAAGTTTTCCATATACCGTGCATGGGTGGCTCATCCATTTATTTCAGATCACACTTCAGTTCTTCTACAACTAGATGGAAACTTACAAAGAAAAAACTTTCCTTTCAAATTAAATTCCAGATGGTTATAGGAGGAGGAGTTTTCACAGATAGTTAATGAAGTTTGCAGGGATCCAAAATTTATGTAGGAACCAGGAATGCAAAGAAGATTGGTATGGAAGTTGAAGAGTTTAAAATCAGCTATAAAGAGATGGGTGACTCTCTCTAAAAACCTCTCATCTATAAAATTGGGTCGATTGAAAGTGGATTTACAGGAGCTGTATCATTCATCCCTCATAGATTTGAAAAATGAGGAGCTATCAGGTAAGATAAAAGAGAAGGAATCAGAGAGATTGAATATTTTAGTAGCCGAGGAAGACATTTGGAGACAAAGGAGTCGAGTGCTTTGGTTAAAGAGTGGGGACCATAATAAAAAATACTTTCATCACTTTTCTAGTGATAGAAAAAACCGAAAACATATATGGGAAATTTAAATTGAGATAGGCCAGGAAGTTACGGGCCAAAGGGATTTAAAAGCGGAGGCGGTAAATTTTTTTAAAAACCTGGGATCGGCAGAGGGCATCATCAGTGAATATCACACTAAGTTACCAAGTCTCTTCCATAGCATGGTCACAGATGAAGAATCTCTTCAGTTAGAGAGCCCATGTACTTTAGAGGAATTGTTGAGTAGTCTAAAGGATTTTACAAAAGAGAAAAGTCCAAGTTCGGATGGCTGGACTATGGAAGTTTTTCTCCATTTTTTTGATATGATTAGGGAGGATCTCTTAGGAATGGTAGAGGAATCAAGAATAAAGGGAGAATTTATAAAATCACTTAATGCCACTTTTCTTGTTCTTATTCCAAAAGTGAATAAACCAACTTCTTTCGATGATTTTCGACCTATTTCACTCTGTAATCTCTGTTACAAAATTATTGGCAAATAGACTGAGGCCTATCCTATCAAAAGGCTTTTCGAAAGAGCAACTAGGGTTTCTTCAGGGAAGCAAAATCCTAGACGTTGTGGGAACTGCTCAGGAATGCCTCCATAGTATAAAAAAATAGAATCAAAAGGCTCTCATTCTTAAACTCGATCTTAAGAAGGCATACGATTTAGTCAACTAGGATTTTCTAAGAATGATACTGATTAAAAATGGTTTTGGTTTTTCTATTACAAAATGGATTATGAGTTGTGTCACAACAATTTCTTATGCAGTCTTGGTCAATGGAGAACCATCTGATATTTTTCATAGAGGCAAAGGCCTTAGGTAAGGCTGCCCACTGTATCCTTTACTTTTTATATTGGTGATGGAGGGACTAAGTATTCTTATTAAAAAGGAAAAAGAGGTTAGTAAGTTGTCTGGAATTAAAGTTGCAAGGATCACTAGTATTCTACATCTCCATTTCGTTGATGATGTATTGATTTTTTCCAGAGCTAGTGTTGAGGAATGGAAGGTGATAGATGGACTACTTAATACCTTCTTAAACACTTTTGGTTTAGAGATAAATGTGGAAAAGTCTACTTTTCATGTGGCGGGTTGGGATGAGTCATGGATGGCGCCTTTTAAAGAGCTTTTTCCTTATAGTTTTGTCTCCATAGATGTAGGCTTTAAGTAACTGGGATTTTTTCTCAAGCCTAATTTCTACAAATCAAAGGATTGGTGCTGGCTTATTAAAAAGTTTGAAGGAAGAATTGATCACTGGTGTAATCAATGGCTTACTCTGGGAGGAAGACTAGTGTTGATCAAGGAAGTTCTGGAGAGTCAACCATTGTACTGGATGTCCATGGCCGCAGTACCTAATTCAGTTCTGGTAAAACTTCGTCAGCTTATTTTCTCCTTTTTTATGGTCGGGCTGTAGTGAGAGGAATCGATTACAACTTTGTAATTGGGAGACTATTGCTAGGCCAAAGAAGGATGGCGGGTGTGGGCTGAGAAATATTTATTTTTTCAATAAATATTTAGCGGCCAATACCTTCTGGAGAGGGCTGACCAAAGTGGGAATTTGGCATAGTCATTAAAGACAAGTATTTACCTTACTGTTCGGTGTCAACCTGGTTTAGATCGGTCAATAGATCGCAAGGATCGGCATCACCGGTATGTAGAAATATTTTAAAAGTCTTACCACTTTTAGATCATTGGCTGTACTAGAAACCTGGTAATGGAGAGGCAGTCCAGGTAGGTAGAGACTGTATTATGGGAATGGGACAACAATATTTTTTACCTAATGACCTTATTGCGACTTTAAATCTAAAGGGTGTCACTTTTCTCTACCAAGCACATAATTTTACAAATACAGATCCTCTAAGTTCTTACTGGCAAGAGGTTTCTAAGCTTGGTCTCTACAGGGATCTAGCAACAGAGTGGGGAGATTACCAGAGCATGCTCATGGGTGTGAGAATCTAGTTAACTGATCTCAATGATGAATTGATGTGGTCAGGAGGAGATGGATCTAGGATTCCCTCGGTAAGTAATATTTATAAGGCACTGTTAGAGAGCTTGTGTCATCACACAACAAAAGGATGGAGCTACAAGCTGTGGAAGTGGAACATTTCTCTTAAAATAAAACTTTTTTTTCTGGTTAGTCTTGAGAAACAAAGTTCTCACTTGGGAGAACCTGATATCAAAGGGATGGGAAGGACCGAGTTTTTGGATTCTATGTAGAATGAATCCAGAGACTCAAAACCACTTGTTTATTCATTTTCCATTCACATGTCAAGTTTGGAATCTTCTCGCGGGGACCCTCAAGTCTCGACTGTTTTGGGATGGGAACACATTCGATGATTGTATGTCGACTTGGGTCGGAAAACATCCAAAATCGACTGAGCTTCCAGTTCTTATTTGTTTGTTCATATGGTTGGAGAGAAACATGCTCTTATTCAATAATGGGAACATTTATTCTCATGGGGTGGCCTTTAAATCCATAGGATCCTTCAATGTTTGTGTATCGTCTCATAAAATCCAAAATCCTTTTAGGGTCAAAAGGCCACCTCGACTACAACAAATGGTGGGGTGGTTTGATGGAGTGGTTAATGTTGATGGATCTCTTAGTGGAGCGGGAGGTGTTATCAGATTAAATGCTTCTACTTTCTATAAGTGGACCTTCAAAACTAGAGCTGGGACAAATAATAGAGTGGAATTGATGGGGGTATGGGCTACTCTTTTCTTGGAAAAAAGATTACATATTACAGGTCTACAGCTAATTGGGGATTCTAAACTCATTATAGACTAGTGTAATGGAATTGGGAGCCTCCAGAGCTTGGTGCTGGAAGGTTGGAAGGTGTTACCACAAGGAGTCACATCTAGATTGCAGTAGAGGTAAGCCCAGTACCCATCAGTTTGTATGTCACAATGAATAAATTTAAGGGTGGTCTAATGGACACAGTCTCAAGATTATATCACTTTAACTTAGAAAAATGGGTTGTCATGTGTAGACAAGTGAGGTCTTGGTCTTACTTTAGTCAGTGATTTGTTGTAAAAGGTGAGTAGGGGGAATAATTGGTGAGGATATGTAAGGGCCTGCTATGGACATCAAGTCTTCCAGTTGCCTAAGGAAGAAAAAATTCAAGAGCGAGATCCTCTCGAACCCAAAGTTTCAGACACTAAATGATGTATAAATGAAATAGCCACAACAACACAATGAACAAACCTACATCACAATGCTACTGTAACAACCCAACTGGATCCTCCAATTCTGAGCTACTCAGTGTAAGAGGGGGAATGATAACATGTAAGACTGATTAAAACTGGTGAAAATATTGCAGTGATCAAACTTGCATCACAACAACATCACAACCCTCGAATGGATCCTCCAATTCCAAGTGTCTTAACACAACGTTTACAAAGAGATGAAAAAGGAACTGACTTTCATTAAACAAGAAGTCTCAAATACATTGCATAACCAGAAGACCAAATGCCTCGTTAAAACTTTACAAGAGGGAGTGTAGCTCTACCATTGACACTTACAAAATATGAAACATTCCTAGATATACTCAAAATAACTCGCCACTGAAAGTAGGAGAGTCGTTGAGCCTTTGCATTCAAGGCTTCGTGTGTTCTTATTCTCTTATTAGACTGCGCATACATTCTACTGTCAGACACAACCTCGAATCAATATGGGCTTGGCAGAAAACTTCATTGACAGAGTGACCCTGGGTTGACAACCTGCCTCTAAGATTGGTGCTCCCATGCCTTCCATTTACAGGGTGAAACGAGGTTTCAACTACCACCCCCTTTATTTTTATTCTCATTAATTGTATTCATTGGGATCAAGATGAGCCCAGACATCCATGAATTCTCTAGGCGGTGCCCCTGAATTTGCCGAATTAATCTTGATGCCTTGATCCCTTCTGCTCTCCTTCTACAATCAATACAGGCACCTTCGGCCCTTGGAAAAACTCTTATCCATTGTTCCACATGACCTTGGGTCATGACCCTGCACTTAAACACCAAAGACGCTTCATGTATCGGGACTCAAGAGTATTGGTGAAATACAAGCCCAACACTCTACCCTCCGAAATCCCAAAATTCGATCTCTGAACTAGCGCTTTAACACCTACTAGCTCCCCCCTTATTTCTCGTCCATATGATCACCAGCTGTGACCACAGACCTTAATCCAAAAAGGCGCTTCATAATTTGCGACTTCGTGAATCCTGTTGATGAGTCCCTCGAATCCTTCAAGTTCTAAAACCCGAAATAGGGCTTAACGATCTTTAGTTCCTCCCTTGGATTCTCTCCATGTGACCCTGTCCCGTGACCACCGTCTAAGCCCAAAAGGTGCTCATCGTATTTTGCATATCGACGATGGGAAGGAGTTGGCTCCTTGTCCCTCAAACTCCCGGTATTCCTTCCTGCAAAACCTCAGATGATTTCCACCTGTCCCCACGAGATCGGAGGACTCCCACGAATCCCGGGTTTCGGGACTTTGGCATATCGACACTTCGGGCTTCGTCCCATTGGGACTTCATGTTTCACGAGTTCTGATGACTCTACTACCTTACTTTCCCGACTCGCGAAATAACGACTCTGACTGACACTATTCCTTGTGCAAATCTGTGATCGCAATCACCTGATGGTCGTCGAAATTCTCCATCGATGGATCCTCATCGTTGAAAATTGATCTTTGTTCGCTCGCTTGATTTGTGTCCATATTAGACCGCTTCAAATTTTATGCTTTGAGCCCGTGGCTGCGGCCTCTATAAACAAAGGCTTGGATGACTAGATAGGGGCTCGGAAAACAGGGAGACCGAGACAAAGAACCTGACAAGTTTAAGTGCTAACAACTTGGATGACTCAATGGAGGCTTGGGGAAATAAGAGGATCAGTGACCGAGGCAAAGAGTGGAATGCATCGGCTCAGGGAAAAAAACCCAGAAAGGCTTATGGTAGATGGATTTCAGGGGATCTAGGCAAGAAACATGGATCTAAAGACTCTAACAGGTTTATGTACTAACATTAGGCTCCATGGGTGATAGAGTCCTCCCTGCGAGGTTCTAAGAACTCCTTTCATGACTTCAGTTCTTTAGTGTTGGGTTGTGGAGTCTCCTATTAAAACAAAACAAAATAACATAAAACAGAGATGGTATTTACAAAGGTGGGATGTCAGTTGCGGCTCTAAAAAAAAAACTTTTTTAGGAAATGCCCATTTACTGGGCCACCAAAAATCTCATCTCCCTCCAAATTATGTAACCTATAAGTGTTATTTGGAAATACTTTGGAAATATTTGAGGGATGGATCCAAAGGGCATCAAATTTTCCATGCTCTTGTCCTGTGTGGGAGCATCCCATTTGAGCACTAGCTCTCCTAGCTGAAAATCCTTTTTACTGTTCTTCCTGTCAAAGGCCTCCTTGATTTTATGTTGACACTCATGCTCTTTGGCCATCACCTTCTCTCTAGTCTGTTTCACTTCTACCAACTGATGTATTCTTTTGATCATGTCATCGGGCTCTCCTTGACATTATTAAAGGAATTTCTCCACAGGAAAGGAGATCTGAGAAGGAAAAACTGTTTCGGTTCCATACACAAGTTGGAAAGGAGAGATACCAAGGGACCTCTTTGTTTTCACTCTATCATCCCATAGAGAAAATTTGAGCTTTGAATCCCATGCTTTCTTGTTAGCCTCTAGCAATCTTTTGATGATCTTTACCAGGCCTTTGTTAGAGGATTCTGCTAATCCATTGCCTTGCGGATAGTAGGGGGTAGAGTAAATTAGTGCGATTTTGAATTTCTCGCAAAACCTGATCAATGGTTCACCTTTGAAGGATGCAGTGTTGTCAGTGACAATTTTGGTCGGGCAACCAAACCTTACTATAATATCTTCCAGAAAATCAATGATCACTTTATGAGAAGCGTTCTGTGTGGGGATAGCCTCTATCCACTTGGTGAAATAATCTGTTGCATTCAGGATCCATCTGTGCTGACCACTGGACGTGGGATGAATTTCCCAATGAAGTCCAGGCCCCACTGCTGGAAGGGCCCTGAAGCAACTGCGGGTTTCAATGGCAGGGACTTTAGCTGCTTCTTTCCAGAAAATCTTTGACATTTAACGCATGCTCTGACTTTTTTGCAAATGTCAGTGAACAGATTAGGCCAATAGTACCCAACCCTGATAATTTTGTAGGTTGTGGCTTTCGAGAAGTGATGTCCCCCACAGAGGTTTTCATGGTAATCCAATATAAGGTTTTGGGCCTCTTGTGGGTCTAAGCATCTCAGAAGCACTCCTAGGGGGTCTTTCCAATACAAGACCTGATTGATAAGGCAATAGACAATTTCTTTGATCTTTAAATATCTTTCTTTACTCCTCCCCATACCATCATGGGGCATCAACTCCTACAAAAAATATATAATATCTTTGTACCAGGTGCATTCTGCCAATGGAGGACTTTTATCAGACAACTCAGCCTGCTGATTTTCTGAGCACGTGTGGATGAAGTTAACCCCCAAAGATTTGCAATTAGATTAATCCAACATCTTGGCTATGCCTTGACCTTTGATCAATTTTGTGGGCTTCACCTCCCGATCGAATTCAAGGATCTTGGAAATCCACCTACTTATTTTTTCGTCTATGTCTGGTTGGATGAGAATTTCCTTCGTGGAAGCTGAAGGAACATATGCAATGATCTTTGAATGCAACACATAGACTCTGAAATATTTGAGAGATTTCACCAAGGCATAAGCCTGCTTCTCCATGATGTCATATTTCACCTCAACGTCTCTCAATGACCGACTAAAAAAGGAAATGGGTTGCTCCAACCCTTCAGCATTCTTCTGTAATAAAACAGTCGCTACAATGTCGAACGAAGCAAATGAAAAAATGAGGAAATCATTTGAGTAATCAGGACTGATAAGCACGGGTGCTTTAGTCAAGGCCTTATTTATCTAATCAAAGGAATTTCAAGACTCAGTGGTCCATTTGACTTCGCTTCCTTTCCTCAACATGGTTGTTATAAGCTTTACCATCTCAACGAAGTTGGAAACAAACCTCCTCAAAAAATTATTTTTTCCCAAGAAATATTGGACTTCATTCCTGGATCTCGGGAGTGACAAGGTATGGATTGCTTCAACTCTGTTGGGATCGATCTTGACTCCCTCAGCTGATACTATGTGGCCCAACAATTTTCCCTCCTTCATGGTAAACGATGATTTCTTGGGATTTAAGGAGAGGCCGAACCTTCTTCATTTCAGGAAGTCTTTTCTCAGATGACAACAATGTTCTTCATCATATCTGGAGAATATTGTTATGTCATCCAGATAAATGACTACAAATTTATCATTTTCTCCAATGAAGGTGATATCCATGGCTCGCTAGAAGGTCACTCCTGTGTTCATCGATCCAAAGGGAATTTTGGCATACATGAATGTACCCCAAGGAGTGGTGAATGTTGTCTTTTCTATGTCTTCGCGCAAGACAGAGATCTGATTGTATCCCAAAAAGGCATCAATCATGGATGTACTTGATGCACCAACTACCCTTTGTAATAGGTGTTCCATTTTCGGTAAGGGGTAATTGTCTTTCCTTGAGCTCCTGTTCAGATTCCTGAAATCGACACAAAGTCTGATTTCCCCACTTTTGTTTCTCACCGAGACCAAGTTTTCCACCCACTCTGAATATCTCAAAGGCATGATAATATGGGCATCGAGCAACTTCTTTACTTCTCTCTCCATGATAGGCAACATCATAGGATTTATTTTCCTTAATTTATGCCTGAATGGTTTGGCCTCTTCCTTCAATGGAATCTTATGCTCAATAATGTTGGTGTCATATGTTCTGAGGTATTCATATGTCTAGGCAAACACATCAGCGAACTCCTTTAATAACTCAACATATTTGGCCCTCTGCTCCATTGACAGGCTTGACAACTTAACAAACTCGGGATCCTCCTTTGTACCAATATTGCACTCAGCTACATTAGCATCATCTTTTGATATTTTTCCTTTTACTGCCACATCATAGCTATCAAATAGCCTTTCCAAAGGAACTAGTCCCTTTGGGATGTGATTGTTAGGTAATTGAACATTTTGGTGATCAAAAAATTTGTTTAGAAGAACATCAGCACAAGGATCTGCTTCAGAATCATGATCTTGATCAATGTGTAATGTAGAAAACTCATCAACAGTCTCCAAGAATATTTTGATTTCAAGATCATCCTCAAACACTTTCCAATGTTTGACATTGTCAGGTATGGAGGGCCTATATTTTACTTCTATATCATACCTGAGCTTGGGTGGCATAGGAACTCTAAAATTGCTAGCTGATATAGCCAGAGAGTCAGCCATGACATGCTCTTATCTTGGAATGAATGAAATGTTGAAAGCCAAAAAGAAACTGTCAATGAGGTCCCATACTTCTTTTTTGTAACTTATGAGCTGATGGTGTTTGGCCTAATAGATATTTCTGATTTGCTGGACAATCAACTCATCATCACCAAACACAGCTAATTCCTTGATCCCCATGTCTTTTGCAACCCTCAATCCCACAACAAGAGCTTCATACTCTGTCACATTATTGGTAGCTTCAAACTCTAATTTGTAGGACATAGATATAGTTTTCCGAGCAGGGGAAACAAGGACTACTTCAACACTAGAACCTTCTCTAGAAGAAGCTCCATCAAAGAACATTTTTCGTACAGAGGTGATCAGGGGAGAATCTTCACGGGGGGTAATGGACTTTCTGATCTCAAGAAGAGGCTCAGGGGCATCTGTGAGAGGCAATAAGCTAGATCCCAAATCAGTATCAAGGGTGAAGATAGGATGATTGGTGGGGTCTGCTTCACCACTGACAATGTAGGCTAGATGAGATTCTTTGTATAGTCTTCTATGCTCCCCTCCAAATATTGGAAGGGTAGCATATGTGAGGTCCATCTGTAATGTTCCCCCAAGCATTTTTGTCCAAGATCTTGACAATAGCATGCCAAACTTGGGAGGGACATCAACCACCACGATATCCATGACTACACTTTTCATGGGCAGTTGAAACAAAGTTACCACTAGGTCTTTGATGACCCCAAGACATTTCACTCTTCTTGAATCAAAAGAGTACAAATCATGATAAGCTTTTGTGATTTCCAGCCCAGGTTCTTCCATGATAGTTTTGGGCATGAGATTATGGGATGCCCCAGAATCTATCAAACAGTTATGTAGCACCTTATGATGTATGTTCATGGATGTGTAGAAGGGAGGGGATGAATCATCTTTATCTTCTACCATAGGGCCTAGAATGATTGTTGGTTTTTCTTCCTTGAGGTTTATTGAGTCTGTGGAATGGAAAGACGACTGAGGCTACAATAGCTTAGAGAGGGATTTTCTGAAATTTTCATGCTTCACTAGCTCTAAAATGGGCACAGGGATCCTGATCTTTTGGATTTCATGCTCAAAACTAAAGGAGGAAGGGGGTTCATAATTTCTCTCACCTCTGAGAGAATATCTTTGGCTATTGGTGGGGAATTCTAGGCTTTCTCTTCTTTGTTGTGATTCACTGCATCTCTAGCAGGCTTCTCTGCTCTAGGAGTTGGATCAGGGGCATTAGACTCCTCTATTCTCCTTTTGGACCAGAGGTTGTATTTTCTAGGACTGGTATGGGCCTTTTGGCCCTTGCTTAGCTCATTTATTTGATTGTTCAGAAGGGAATCCTCATAGGTAGGATGAGTTAAATGGGGAAAAAGGGATGTGTCTCCAATACAATGAATTTCGGTGTCAAGCTCTTCTTCTTCCCTCTCCTCATCATCAACAAGGTTATTTTGGAGAGGGGTTTGAATCCACTGATCATATCTATTTATGTTCCTTTGTTCCCTTGCCATAATCTGAGGAACATTGTTATTCAACCTCCTAAAATTGCCTCTATTTTCAACATTTTGGGGATTTCTGTATGCCGACTTCCCTTCTAACTCCAACCTTTCCATCCTAGTCGAAAGTGATTTTAGTATCTTGGTTACTTCATCCATTTGAGGAGGGAGGGAAGAGGAATTAGATGTGGAGGCTTCGGGTCTCTTCCTGGGTATGTCTCTATCAGTCTTATTTCTGAGTCGGTCAACTGCCAATATATTAGACTCTACTTCCATAGTCGCATCCTGCATATGAGCCAGGGAAGTGGCTCTTCTTTCCCTCAACAGGAGGCAGAAATCGGGGTCAAAATCACCAACATAAGTAATTTTGATTGAAGCCTCTGTAGGATTTATCTCAGCGGGGATCTTATTGTACATCTTGTTGAACCTTTTGGAAACTTCAGAGATAGATTCTCCCTCTTTTCTCTTTAGGGACCCAAACTCTGTGATATAATACATGAAATCCTTTTTATCCCCCCATTGTGTCAAGAAGACACTATCCAAAGCCTCAATCCCATCGATAGATCCAAGAGGCAAGGCCCTAAACCATTTCCTAGCCTTGCCTTCAAGGCTATGAACAAAAATCCTCATCCATACATCTGCGTGCATGATGACATGATGATCTGTAAAACTGTACAAGGCTTTAAGGCATTCCTATATGGCTATGTCTCCTTCACCTATGAACTTGGGAAACTGCTTAAGGTAGCCATCCACTAAGAGGGCATTCAAAAGATGAGGCAAAACAAGGGGGGCATACCTAGCAACTATTATGGCCTCCATTCTAGTCATGGGGGGATTTACTCCTACCATAGGAATATTAGGTGGAGGAGAACTAGGAGGGGAAGGAGTTCGAACAGGGGAGATTGGAACTAAGATTTCAGGAGGAAAGGGAAACAACAAAGGATTTAGAGAAAAGGCTACAGGGCTTGAGGCAACTGAGGATTCTCTCTCTGCAGTAGCAACAATAGTAATAGGAGGAGGGGTGGTAAAGCTCGGGGTAGGAAAGTCTTTTGAGGTGCTGGGTCTAAACCACGGTACAATATCAGGAGATAGAGGAGTGACAAGGATTTCTCCCTTGAATCTCATCCCAGGAGGGGAAAACTCAACAGGAACACTCCCAAAATTTAAAGTTCGGGAAATTCCAATAGAAGGTATAACAGGAGAATGAGAATCAGAAATTGGATTTTCTATAGAAGGATCATGAAAATCATCAGAAATACCTGGTTCAGCAGTGGAAGTTCCTTCTCGAAGGGCCCTTCTCCTTGTGATAATTTTCTCTGGGTTAGCGTAGGGTGTCGCTAAAGGCAGTTGTGGAGTAGACTTCATGTGTCTTACTCTAGAAGCCACAGCTAAAACAGTGGAGTCACCAGTGGATTCGCCTCAACGAAGTCACCGCAGTGGAATCGCAAGGTGCACAGTCACAATCTTGGATGTACTAAGTTCTGATGCACCTTCATGACTAGTAAGCTTTGTCATTCAATCCAAGGGAAAATCTTCAATTTCATCCCCGACAGTGGTGCCATATATGTCAGCACCAAGAGTCACCTCTGGATTGCAGCAGAGGTAAGTCTAGTACCCATTAGTTTGTAAGTCACAATGAATAAATTTAAGGGTGGTCTAATGGACACAATCTCAATATTATATCGCTTTAACTCAGAAAACTGGGTTGGCATGTGTAGACAAGTGAGGTCTTGGTCTAACTTCAGTCAGTGATTTGTTGTAAAGGGTGAGTAGGGGGGATAATTGGTGAGGAGATGTAAGGGCTTTCTATGGACATCAGGTCTTCTAGCCGCCTAAGGAAGAAAAACTTCAAGAGCGAGATCCTCTCAAACCCAAAGTTTCAGACACTAAGATATGTCTAAACGACATAGCCACAACAACACAATGATCAAACCTACATCACAGTTCTACTGTAACATCCCAACTGGATCCTCTAATTTTGAGCTACTCAGTGTAAGAGGGGGAAAGATAACACAGAAGACTAATTAAAACTGGTGAAAATATTGCAGTGATCAAACTTGCATCACAAAAACATCACAACCCTCAACTTGATCCTCCAATTTTTAGTGTCTTAACACAACGGTTACAAAGAGATGAAAAAGGAGCTGAATTTCATTAAACAAAAAGTCTCAAATACATTGCATAACCAAAAGACCAGAGGCCTCGTTAAAAATTTATAAGTGGGAGCGTAGCTCTACCATCGACCCTTACAAAATATGAAAATTGCCTACATATACTCAAAATAACTTGCCACTTACAGTAGGAGAGTCGTTGAGCATTTTCATTCAAGTCTTTGCATCTTCTTCTTCTCCTGTCAGACTGCACATACATTCTACTGTCAGACGCAACCTCGAATTAGTATGGGCCTTGCATAAAACTTCATTGACAGAGTGACCCTGGGCTGAAAACCTACCTCTACGACTGATGCTCCCATCCCTTTGATTTACAGGGTGAAAATAGGTTTAAACTACCTCCCCCCTGCTTTTTATTCTCATTAATTGTCTTCATTAGGATCAGGATGAGCCCTGACATCCGTGAATGCTCTAGGCGGTGCCCCTGACTTTGCCAAATTAATCTCTATGCCTCGAGCCCTGCTGTTCTCCTTCTGCAATCAATACAGGCACCTATGGCCCTTGGCACAACTCTTATCCATTGTTCCACATGACCTCAGGTCATGAACCTGTGCTTAAACACCAAATTCGCTTCGTGTATCGGGACCCAAAAGTATTGGAAAAATACAAGCCCAACACTCTACCCTCCGAAATCCTGAAATTTGATCTCTGAACTTGCGCTTTAACACCTACTAGCTCCCCCCTTATTTCTCGTCCATATGATCATCGACTTAGACCACAAACCTTAATCCAAAAAGGTGCTTAAGAATTCGTGACTTCGCGAATCCTACTGTTGAGTCCCTCGACTCCTTCAAGTTCTGAAGCCTGAAGTAGGGCTTAACGGTCCTTAGCTCCTCCCTTGGATTCTCTCCATGTGACCTTGTCCCGTGACCACCGTCTGAGCCCAAAAGACGCTCGTCGCATTTCGCATATCGACGATGGGAAGGAGTTGGCTCCTTGTCCCTCAAACTCTCGGTAGTCATTCCTGCAAAAACTTGGATGACTACCACATGTCCCCACGAGATCGGATGGCTCCCACGAATCTCGGGTTTCGGGACTTCGTCATATCGGCACATCAGGTCCTTCGACACTTCGAGCTTCAGCCCTTTGGGACTTTGCGTTTCGTGAGTTTTGATGACTCTGCTCCCTTACTTTTCTGACTCGCGAAATCGCGACTCTGCCTGACGCTATTCCTCATGTAACTCTATGATCACAATCAATCGATGTTCGTCGATCTTCTCCATCAATGGATCCTCACCATTGAAAATGGATCTTTTCCCACTCGCTTGATTTGTGTCCATATTAGACTGCTTTAAATTTTGCGCTTTGAGCCCGCGGCTGCGGCCTGTGTAAACAAAGCCTTGGACAACTAGATAAGGGTTGGGAAAATAGGGAGATTGGGGCAAAGACCCTGACAAGTTTAAGTGCTAACAACTTGGATGACATAATGGAGGCTCGGTGAAATAAGAGGATCAATGACCGAGGCAAAGAGTGGAATGCATCGTCTCAGGGAAAAAAAACCAGAAAGGCTTATGGAAGATGGCTTTCAGGCGATATAGGCAGGAAACATGGCTCTAAAGACTCTAACAGGTTTATGTGCTAACAAAAGGCTCAAATTAAAAATATGAGAACTCTATTTGAAAAGGTCTCTTTTTATCATGCCTACAGAGATTTCAATAAGAAAGCAGATGTACTTTCAAAGAAGGCACTTAGAGATCATAATCAATGCAGAGAGATTAACTACACTGAGTGGGAAGATATCAAGCAAGGACCTTCTAGGCACTTAAAAGTTTTCTAAACTTAGCAGGATATAAATGGCCTAATTTGAAGACATTTTTTTTTTTCTATAAAGTTTACTAGTGTTGTTTTGAATTTGGTTTGGAATTTTGTCAAAAGACATGGGATTCTGGATCTTTCAATTATTCGAAAAGTTGTATGGACAATAATGATTTCTCACAATAGTGTTGTCTCAGTTTTTGCGATGATTTATGAAAGTGATTTATTAGATATGTAACCTTTTATATTTACTAATATAAAGAGTAATTTTCTTGTTTGGAAAAAGTAAAGGTAACATTTGTTGCAATAGACAAAAAATCAATTAGTTTTTTCACAAGTTCAATAGATAAATTCATCAATTTCCTTTTACCTCTTTGTTTTGTTTTTATCTTGCTCACAGGCTCAATCATGTGGGTCTTTTTATTTTTGTATTTTCATCTTTGAGCGATATAGATCACATAAGTTTGTTCTGTGGTTCCAAATGTGATATGATATTCCTTGTAGGGAAGGGACTCAAAAGAAAGAGAGATGGAAGTTTTGTGAGAACACTTTTATTTACTTGTAGGTTAAAATTTATATGTTGATTTGCTTTATTTTTTTGAAATTTTCATATCAATCTAATTAAATGTCACTCTTTTAGTTCATTATTACAATGTAGGCTCATTTACTAGTAGGAGTAAACTAATTTTCTTTTCAAGTGAAAAGGGATTTCATTGTTAAACTTTAGCCTTACCATCGAATAAATTTAAAACTTTATCATTTAATTTCAACTAACTTGAGGAATCTTATAACTCTACCAAACTTCATTTAAATGTTCATTGCATCTTTTCACCGAAAGACAAGTACGGATGTTTATTTCCATTACATCTTTTTGCATGAAAAGACTAACGATGTTTTTAGGTTTTAAAAGAAAACATGCTATGATATGATAAGTAGATTTCTAAGAGCTTTCTTATTGTTGAATTGGTATGAGAAAAAAAGTAGACCTTGAT
>SNQJ01S0039134.1:54753-68148 GCA_010110895.2 Picea sitchensis
CCTTCAACACTAGAGCTGGGACAAATAATAGAGTGGAATTGATGGGGGTATGGGCTACTCTTTTCTTGGAAATAAGATTACATATTAAAGGTCTACAGATTATTGGGGATTCTAAACTCATTATAGACTGGTGTAATGGAATTTGGATCCTCTAGAGCTTGGCGATGGAAGGCTGGAAGGTGTTAGCACTAGGAGTCACATATGGATTGCAACAGAGGTAAGCCCAGTACCCATCATTTTGTATGTCACAATGAATAAATTTAAGGGTGGTCTAATGGACATTGTCTCAACATTATATCTCTTTAACTCAAAAAATTGGGTTGTCATGTGTAGAAAAGTGAGGTCTTGGTCTAACTTCAGTCAGTGATTTGTTGTAAAGGGTGAGTAAGGGGAATAATTGGTGAGGAGATGTAAGGGCCTGTTATGGACATAAGGTCTTCCAGCCGCCTAAGGAAGAAAAACTTCAAGAGCGAGATCCTCTCGAACCCAAAGTTTCAGACACTAAGATATGTTTAAATGAAATAGCCACAACAGCACGATGAACAAACCTACATCACATTGCTACTGTAATAGCCCAGCTGGATCCTCCAATTCCGAGCTACTCAGTGTAAGAGGGCGAAAGATAACATGGAAGACTAATTAAAAATGGTGAAAATATTGCAGTGATCAAACCTATATCATAGAAACATCACAACCCTCGACTGGATCCTCCAATTCCGAGTGTCTTAACACATCGTTTACAAAGAGATGAAAAAGGAACTAGCTTTCATTAAACAAGAAGTCTCAAATACATTGCATAACCAGAAGACTAGAGGCCTCATTAAAAATTTACAAGAGGGAGCGTAGCTCTACCATAGACACTTACAAAATATGAAAACCTCCTAGATATACTCAAAATAACTCTCCACTGACGGCAGGAGATTCGTTGAGCCTTTGCATTCAAGGCTTTGCATCTTCTTCTTCTCCTATCATACCATGCATACATTCGACTATCAGACGCGACCTCGAATCAGTATGGGCCTTGCAGAAAACTTCATTGACAGAGTGACCCTGGGCGAGCTGAGAAGGAAAAATTGCTTCGGTTCCATACACAAGTTGGAAAGGAGAGATACCGAGGGACCTCTTTGTTTTCACTCTATCATCCCACAGAGCAAATTTGAGCTTTGAATCCCATGCTTTCTTGTTAGCCTCTAGCAATCTTTTGATAATCTTTACCAGGCCTTTGTTAGAGGATTATACTAATCCATTGCCTTGCGGATAGTAGGGGGTAGAGTGAATTAGTGCGATTTTGAATTTCTCGCAAAACCTGATCAATGGTTCAGCTTTGAAGGATGCAGCATTGTCAGTGACGATTCTGGTCGGGCAACCAAACCTTACTATAATATCTTCCAGAAAACCAATGATCACTTTATGAGACTCGTTCTGTGTGGGGATAACCTCTATCCACTTGGTGAAATAATCTGTTGCAGTCAGGATCCATCTATGCTAACCACTAGACGCAGGATGAATTTCCCCAATGAAGTCCAGGCCCCACTGCTGGAAGGGACCTGAAGCAACCACGGGTTTCAATGGTAGGGACTTTAGCCGCCGCTTTTCAGAAAATCTTTGACATTTAACGCATGCTCTAACTTTTGTGCAAACATCAGTGAACAGAGTAGGCCAGTAGTACCCAGCCCTGAGAATTTTGTAGGTTGTGGCTTTCAAGAAGTGATTTCCCCCACAGAGGTTGTCATGGTAATCCAATATAATTTTTTGGGCCTCCTGTGGGTCTAAACATCTCAGAAGCACTCCTAGAGGGTCTTTCCAATACAAGACTTGATCGATAAGGAAATATCTGATTGCTTTGAGATTTAAATCTCTTGCCTTACTCCTCCACATACCATCAGGGAGCCTCAACTCCTGCAAAAAATATATAATATCTTTGTACCAGGTGCATTCTGCCAATGGAGGACTTTTATCAGACAACTCAGCCTGCTATTTTTCTGAGCACATGTGGATGAAGTTAACCCCCAAATATTTTCAATTAGATTCAACCAACAGCTTGGCTAAACCTTGACCTTTGATCAATTTTGTGGGCTTCGCCTCCAGATCGAATTCAAGAATCTTGGAAATCCACCTACTTCTTTTTCCATCTATGTCTAGTTGGATGAGAATTTCCTTCGCGGAAGTTGAAGGAACATATGCAATGATCTTTGAATGCAACACATAGACTCTGAAATCTTTGAGAGCTTTCACCAAGGCATAAGCCTGCTTCTCGATGATGTCATATTTCACCTCAGCATCTCTCAATGAACGACTGAAAAAGGAAATGGGTTGCTCCAACCTTCAACATTCTTTTGTAATAGAATAGACGCTACAGTGTCTAATGAAGAAAATGAAAAAATGAGGAAATCATTTGACTAATCAAGACTAATAAGCACGGGTGCTTTAGTCAAGGCCTTCTTTATCTGATCAAAGGAATTTCAAGACTTGATAGTCCATTTAACTTCACTTCCTTTCCTCAACATGGTTGTTATAAGCTTTACCATCTCAACGAAGTTGGAAACAAACCTCCTCAGAAAATTAATTTTTCCCAAGAAAGATTGGACTTTGTTCCTGAATCTCAGGAGTGACAAGGTTTGGATTTCTTAAACTCTGTTAGGATCGATCCTGACTCCCTCAGCTGATACTATGTGGCCCAACAATTTTCCCTCCTTCATGACAAATGACAATTTCTTGGGATTTAAGGAGAGAGCAAACCTTCTTCATTTCAGGAAGACTTTTCTCAGTTGACAGCAATGTTCTTCATCATATATGGAGAAGATTGTTATGTCATCTAGATAAATGACCACAAATTTATCCTTTTCTCCAATGAATGTGATATCCATGGCTTGCTGGAAGGTTGCTCCTGTGTTCATCAATCCAAAGGGAATTTTGGCATACATGAATGTACCCCAAGGGGTGGTGAAGGATGTCTTTTCTCTATCTTCGAGCAAGACAAATATCTGATTGTATCCTGAAAATCCATCAATCATGGATATCCTTGATGCGCCAGCTACCCTTTGTAATATGTGTTCCATTTTCGGCAAGGGGTAATTGTCTTTCCTTGAGATCCTATTCAGATTCCTGAAATCGACACAAAGTCTGATTTCCCCACTTTTTTTTCTCACCAAGACCAGGTTGGCCACCCACTCTGAATATCTCAAAGGCACGATAATATGGGCATCGAGCAGATTCTTTACTTCTCTCTCCATGATAGGCAACATCATAGGATTTATTTTCCTTAATTTCTTCCTGAATGGTTTGGCCTCTTCCTTCAATGGAATCTTATGCTCAATAATACTGGTGTCATATATTATGAGGTATTCATATGTCCAGGCAAACACATCAGTGAATTCCTTTAATAACTCAACATATTTGGCCCTCTGCTCCATTGATAGGCTGCTTGACAACTTAACAAACTTGGGATCCTCCTCTGTACCAATATTGCACTCAGCTACATCAGCATCATCTTTTGATATTTTTCCCTTTACTGCCCCATTTTGCTGTCAAATAGCATTTCCAAAGGAACTAGTCCCTTTGGGATGTGATTGTTAGGTAATTGAACAATTTGGTGATCAACAATTTTGTTCAGAAGAACATCAGCATGAGGATCTGCTTCAGAATCAGGATCTTGATCAATGTGTAATGTAGAAAACTCATCAACAGTCTCCAAGAATCTTTTGATTTCAAGATCATCCTCAAACACTTTCCAATGTTTGACATTGTCAGGTATGGAGGGCCTATATTTTACTTCTATATCATACCTAAGCTTGGGTGGAATAGGAACTCTGAAATTGCTAGCCGATATAGCCAAAGAGTCAGACATGACATGCTCTTCTCTTGGAATGAATGAAATGTTGAAAGCCAAGAAAAAATTGTCAACGAGGTCCCATACTTCATTTCTATAACTTCTGAACTGAGGGTGTTTGGCCTGATAGATATTTCTGATTTGTTGGACAATCAACTCAACATCTCCAAACACAGCTAATTCCTTGATCCCCGTGTCTTTTGCAACCCTCAATCCCAGAACAAGAGCTTCATACTCTGCCACATTATTTGTAGCTTCAAACTCTAATTTGTAGGATAGAGATATAGTTTCCCGAGCAGGGGAAACAAGGACTACTCCAGCACCAACACCTTCTCTAGAAAAAGATCCATCAAAGAACATTTTCCATACAGAGGTGATCGGGGGAGAATCTTCATGGGGGGTAATGGAATTTCTAATCTCGAGAAGAGGCTCAGGGGAATCTGTGAGCTGCAATAAGCTGGATCCCAAATCAGTATCAAGGGTGAAGATAGGATAATTGGTGGGGTTTTCTTCACCACTGACAATGTAGGCCAGCTGAGCTTCTTTGTACAGTCTTCCATGCTCCCCTCCAAAGACTAGAAAGGTAGCATATGTGAGGTGCATCTGTAATGTTCCCCCAAGCATTTTTATCCAAGATCTTGACAATAACATGCTAAACTTAGGAGGGACATCAGCCACCATGATATCCATGACTACACTTTTCATGGGCAGTTGAAAAAAAGTTACCACCAGGTCTTTGATGACCATAAGACATTGCACCCCCCTTGAATCGAAAGAGTAAAAATCATGATAATATTTTTTGATTTCTAGCCCGAGTTCTTCCATGACAGTTTTGGGCATGAGATTATGGGATGCCCCAGAATCTATCAAACATTTATGCAGCAACATATCATGTATGTCCAAGGATGTGTAGAAGGGAGGGGATGAATCGCCTTTATCTTATACCATAGGGCCTAGAATGACTGCTGGTTTTTCGTCTTGGAGGTTTACTGAGTCTGTGGAATGGCAAGACGACTGAGGCTGCAATAGCTTAGAGAGGGATTTTCTGAAATCTTCATGCTTCACTAGCTCTGAAATGGGCATAGGGATCTTGATCTTTTGGACTTCATGCTCAAAACTAAAGGAGGAAGGGGGCTTCAGAATTTCTCTCACCTCTGGGACAATATCTTTGGCTATTGGTGGGGAATTCTAAGCTTTCTCTTCTTTGCTGCGACTCACTGCATCTTTAGCAGGATTCTCTACTCTAGGAGTTGGATCAGGGGCATTAGACTCCTCTATTCTCCTTTTTGACCAGAGGTTGTATTTGCTAGGACTAGTATGGGCCTTTTGGCCCTTGCTTAGCTCATTTATTTGACTGTTCAGGAGGGAATCCTCGTAGGCAGGCTGAGTTAAATGGGGAAAAGGGGAGGTGTCTCCAATATAATGAATTTCGGTTTCAAGCTCTTATTCTTCCCTCTCCTCATCATCAACAAGGTTATTTTGGAGAGGGGTTTGAATCCTCTGATCATCTCTATCTCTATTCCTTTGTTCCCTTGGCATAATCTGAGGAACATTGTTATTCAACCTCCTAAAATTACCTCTGTTGTCAACATTTTCAGGATTTTTGTACGCCGGCTTCCCTTCTAACTCCAACCTTTCCATCCTAGCCGAAAGTGATTTTAGTATCTTGGTTACTTCATCCATTTGAGGAGGGAGGGTAGAGGAATAAGATGTGGAGGCTTCAAGTATCTTCCTGGGTATGTCTTTATTAGTCTTATTTCTGAGTCGGCCAACTGCCAATATATTAGACTCTACTTCCACAGCCACATCCTGCATATGAGCCAGGGAAGTGGCTCTTCTTTCCCTCAACAGGAGGCAGAAATAGGGGTCAAAATCACTGGCATAAGTAATTTTGGCTGAAGCCTCTGTAGGCTTTATCTCAGTGGGGATCTTATTGTACATCTTGTTGAACCTTTTGGAAACTTCAGAGACAGATTCTCCCTCTTTTCTCTTTAGGGACCCAAAATTTGTGATATAATACATGAAATCCTTTTTATCCCCCCATTGTCTCAAGAAGACACTATCCAAAGCCTCAATCCCATCGATAGATCTAGGAGGCAAGGCCCTAAACCATTTCCTAGCCTCACCTTCAAGGCTATGAACAAAAATCCTCATCCATACGTATGCATGCATGATGACATGATGATCTGTAACACTGTAAAAGGATTCAAGGCATTCCTCTATGGCTATGTCTCCTTCGCCTGTGAACTTGGGTAACTACTTAAGGTAGCCATCCGCTGGGAGGGCATTCAGAAGCTGAGGCAAAACAAGGGGGGCATACCTAGCAACTATTATGGCCTCCATTCTAGTCATGGGGGGATTTTCTCCTACCATAGGAATATTGGGTGGACGAGAACTAGGAGGGGGAGGAGTTCGAACAAGGTTGATTGGAACTAATCTTCCAGGAGGAAAGGGGAACAACAGAGGATTTAGAGAAAAGGCTATAGGGTTTGAGGCAACAGAGGCTTCTCTCTCTGTAGTAGCAACAATAGTAATAGGAGGAGGGGTGGTAAAGCCCGGGGTAGGAAAGTCTTTTGAGGTGTTGGGTCTAAACCATGGTACAATATCAGGAGATAGAGGAGTGATAAGGATTTCTCCCTCGAATCTCAACCCAGGAGGGGAAAACTCGACAGGAACACTCCCAAAATTTAAAGTTTGGGAAACTCCAACAGAAGGTATAACAGGAGAATGAGAATCAGAAATTGGATTTTCTATAGAAGGATCGTGAAAATCATCAGAAATACCTGGTTCGGCAGTGGAAGTTCCTTCTCGAAGGGCCCTTCTCCTTCTAATAATTTTCTCTGGGTCAGCATCGGGTGTCGCTAAAGGCAGCTATGGAGTAGACCTCGTGTGTCTGCCTCTGGAAGCCACAGCTGAAACAGTGGAGTCGCCAGTGGATTTGCCTCAGCGAAGTCACCATAGTGGAATCACTAGGTGCACATTCACAATCTTGGATGTACTAAGTTCTGATGCACCTTCAGAACTAGTAAGATTTGTCTTTCAGTCCCAGGGAAAATCTTAATTTTCATCCCCAGCAGCGGTGCCAGATATGTTAGCACCAGGAGTCACCTCTGGATTGTAGTAGAGGTAAGCCCAGTACCCATCAGTTTGTATGTCACAATGAATAAATTTAAGGGTGGTCTAATGGACAGAGTCTCAATATTATATCGCTTTAACTCATAAAACTGGGTTGGCATGCGTAGACAAGTGAGGTCTTGGTCTAACTTTAGCCAATGATTTGCTGTAAAGGGTGAGTAGGGGGAAGAATTGGTGAGGACATGTAAGGGCCTTCTATGGACATCAGGTCTTCCAGCCGCCTAAGGAAGAAAAACTTCAAGAGTGAGATCCTCTCAAACCCAAAGTTTCAGACACTAAGATATGTCTAAATGACACAGCCACAACAACACGATGATCAAACCTACATCACAGTGCTACTGTAACATCCCAACTATATCCTCCAATTTCGAGCTACTTAGTGTAAGAGGGGGAAAGATAACACGGAAGACTGATTAAAACTAGTGAAAATATTGCAGTGATCAAACCTGCATCACAACAACATCACAACCCTTGACTGGATCCTCCAATTTTGAGTGTCTTAACACAATGTTTACAAAGAGATGAAAAATGAACTGAATTTCATTAAACAAGAAGTCTCAAAGACATTGCATAACCAGAAGTCTCAAATACATTGCATAACCAGAAGACTAGAGGCCTCGTTAAAAATTTACAAGCGGGAGCATAGCTCTACCATCGACCCTTACAAAATATGAAAACTGCCTACATATACTCAAAATAACTCGCCACTAACAGCAGGAGAATCGTTGAGCCTTTGCATTCAAGTCTTCGTGTCTTCTTCTTCTCCTGTCAGACCGTGCATACATTCTACTGTCAGACGCGACCTCAAATCAGTATGGGCCTTGCAGAAAACTTCATTGACAGAGTGACCCTAGGCTGACAACCTGCCTCTACGACCGATGCTCCCATGCCTTCCATTTATAGGGTGAAACGAGGTTTCAACTACCTCCCCCCTACTTTTTATTCTCATTAATTGTCTTCATTGGGATCAAGTTGAGCCCTGACATACGTGAATGCTTTAGGCGGTGCCCCTGACTTTGCCAAATTAATCTCGATGCCTTGAGCCCTGCTGTTGTCTTTCTGCAATCAATACAGGCACCTTCAGCCCTTGGCACAACTCTTATCCATCGTTCCACACGACCTCAGGTCATGACCCTATCCTTAAACACTAAAGGCACTTTGTGTATCGGGACCCAGGAGTATTGGAAAAATACAAGCCCAACACTCTACCCTCCGAAATCCCAAAATCTAATCTCCGAACTAGCACTTTAACACCTACTAGCTCCTCCCTTACCTCTCGTCCATATGATCATCGACTGTGACCACAGACCTTAATCCAAAAAGGTGCTTCATAATTCATGACTTCGCGAATCCTACTGCTGAGTCCCTCGACTCCTTCAAGTTCTGAAACCTGAAATAGGGCTTAACGGTCCTTAGCTCCTCCCTTGGATTCTCTCCATCTGACCTTGTCCCATGACCACCGTCTGAGCCCAAAAGGCGCTCATCACATTTTGCGTATCGGCGATGGGAAGGAGTTGGCTCCTTCTCCCTCAAACTCCCGTTAGTCATTCCTACGAAACCTCGAATGACTGCCACCTATCCCCATGAGAGCGGATGACTCCCATGAATCCTGAGTTTCGGGACTTCGGCATATCGACACTTTGGGCTTCGGCCCTTCGGGACTTCGCGCTTTGTGAGTTCTGATGACTCTACTTCCTTACTTTCCCGACTCACAAAATCGTGAATTTTCCTGACGCTATTCCTCGTGCAACTCTGTGATCACAATCACCCGATGGTCATCGATCTTCTCCATCGATGGATCCTCGCCGTTGAAAATTGATCTTTTCCTACTCGCTTGATTTGTGTCCATATTAGACCACTTTAAATTTTGTGCTTTGAGCCCGCAACTGCGGCCTGTGTAAACAAAGGCTTCGACGACTAGATAGGGGCTGGGAAAATAAGGAGACCGGGGCAAAGACCCTGACAAGTTTAAGTGATAACAACTTGGATGAATGAATGGAGGCTCAGGGAAATAACAGGATCAATGATCGAGGTAAAGAGTGGAACACATTGGCTTAGGGAAAAAAAAATCGGAAAGGCTTATGGCAGATGGCTTTTGGGCGATCTAGGCAGGAAACATGGCTCTAAAGACTCTAACAGGTTTATGTGCTAACAGAAGGTTCAAATTAAAAGTCTGAGCACTCTGTTTGAAAAGGTCTCTTTTTATCATGCCTACAGAGATTTCAATAACGAAGCAGATGTACTTTCAAAGAAGGCACTTAGAGATCATAATCAACGCGAAGAGATTATCTACACTGAGTGGGAAGATAACAAGCAAGGACCTTCTAGGCACTTAAAAGTTTTGTAAACTTGACAGGATATAAATGGCCTAAGTTGAAGACATTTTCTTTTTTCTTTGAAGTTTACTGGTGTTGTTTTGAATTTGGTTTGGAATTTTGTCAAAAGACATGGGATTCTGGATCTTTCGATTATTCGAAAAGCTGTATTGACAACAATGATTTCTCACAATAGTGTTGTCTCAGTTTTTGTGATGATTTTTGAAAGTGGTTTATTAGATATGTAACCTTTAATATTTACTAATATAAAGAGTAATTTTCTTGTTTGGAAAAAGTAAAGGTAACATTTGTTGCAATAGACAAAAAATCAATTAGTTTTGTCACAAGTTCAATAGATAAATTCATCAATTTCCTTTTACCTCTTTGTTTTCTTTTTAACTTGCTCACAGGCTCAATCATGTGGGTCTTTTTAATTTTGTATTTTCATCTTTAAGCCATATAGATCATATAAGTTTGTTCTGTGGTTCCAAATGTGATATGATATTCCTTGTAGGGAAGGGACATAGAAGAAAGAGAGATGGAAGTTTTGTGAGAACACTTTTATTTACTTGTAGGTTAAAATTTATATGTTGATTTATTTTTTTGAATTTTTCATATCAATCTAATTAAATGTCACTCTTTTAGTTCATTATTACAATGTAGGCTCATTTACTAGTAAGAGTAAAATAATTTTCTTTTCAAGTGAAAAGGGATTTCATTGTTAAACTTTAACCTTACCATTGAATAATTTTATAACTTTATCATTTAATTTCAACTAACTTGAGGAATCTTATAACTCTACCATACTTCATTTAAATGTTCATTTCATCTTTTCACCGAAAACAAGTACGGATGTTTATTTTCCATTACATCTTTTTGCATGAAAAGACTAGTGATGTTTTTAGGTTTTAAAAGAAAACATGCTATGATATGATAAGTAGATTTCTAAGAGCTTGGTTATTGTTGAATTGGTATGAGAAAAAAAAGTAGACCTTCATTATATTTTGTAAATCAAGTAACAAATAATTACTTGTTTTTTGTTTTGATTTTTTTTGATAAATTACAATAGAAATTAATTTCTATTGTAATGTTCACAATTGCATACTCTTAAAATTTTCATTTTTATTTAGTTGGAACTTTTATTTATTTGTATTTAGTCATTGGATAATTCTTCATCTAGATTTTACAATTATTATTTGTTTTTAATAGAAATTAAAATGACTTAGTAAATAAAACTTTTTATTAAAGTGAAACTTGGATGGTTCACGTTCTTTTATATATATATAATTTATTTATTTTGTCTCAATGAAGTAACATTGATTATGTTAGAGCTCAACCCCAACCAACAGATAGGGAATTTTTCCATATCAAATAGGTCCGCTTAGCACCAAGTCTTCACCCATGACGTGAGAGTAATGAAGTAACAATTTTAAAATATAATATTGTTTCCTTTTGAATTATTGAGACTATTTTTAATTCATATTTGCCTTCCCTTATAATGCACAGAAACGGATTTAATCATGCTTTTTATGACAATGTGGTTAGCGGCCCTTATTTACAAGGAAATCTACATATTTTCTAAGTTTAACCTTTTGAATGACATGATAAAGACAAGAATTAAAATGTAAGGTGATCGGTTGTTTTGCAAGAATATAGTAAGGGTAACGGGGAAGTCATTGCCCTGGATAGTCAAGATGCTATACAACATCTACCTAATTGGCAGTGAATACTTCAAGATGTACTTGATTTATATCTACATGACTGCGAGGTTTGTTTCTTTTTTAAATGTTCTTTTCATTGTCAACTCATCATTGGTTACAAATTACAATACCTTAAATGAATCTATTGATAGTCTTTGGTTGATATATTAAATTCGCAGTAAATAATTTTATAACTTTATCATTTAATTTCAACTAACTTGAGGAATCTTATAACTTTACCAAACTTCATTTAAATGTTCATTGCATCTTTGCATCGAAAGACAAGTACGGATGTTTGTTTCCATTACATCTTTTTGCGTGAAAAGACTAGTGATGTTTTTAGGTTTTACAAGAAAACATGCTATGATATGATAAGTAGATTTCTTAGATCTTTCTAATTGTTGAATTGGTATGAGAATAAAGTAGAACTTGATTATATTTTGTAAATCAAGTAACAAATAATCACTTGTTTTTATTTTTGTGTTGATAAACTACAATAGAAATTAATTTATATTGTAACGTTCACAATTGCATACTTTTAAACTTTTCATTCTTATTGTTGATTAATTGGGTTGGTTGTCATTGATGTCAACCCTTGAAGAAAGTCTGGTAGCACAAAGGTATGGATAATGGACCTAAGTTTGTTTGATGTATAATGGTATGAGTTTTAATATATTTGTTAGAAAACAGGATTGCAGAGCAATAAAATAAAATAAATGTGGAAATAAAACACAGAAGATACACAATACAACAGAGACATAGATATACGTGGTTCACCCAGTGTGGGCTACATCCACCGAAGAAATCGCAAGGTCCTTCCTTTATTATTATCCAGCAAATGAAGGGATACAACCTACAACACACATGTTGTAACTTCCTCTTCGTTTTCTCACTGTCTCCTCTCTCAGAATACAATATTCACAATGATACATAGCCACAATACATTTTCATCATAAAAGAGGGTTGCCTTCTAGGGAAAAAAACCCTAACATAACTTCTACCGTCATATCTGCAACCTTATAATGAACGGTCCAAATTTACAATGAAATTACAATATACATTTACAAGGAAATTGTTCCTTCGGGGGCTTCACCTTCGAACCCCCGTCAAGGGCCTGCTTTCCCCCGGACCCCACATAGGGGGTATCTCCCCTTTGCACTCCCCTGCGAGGAGGAGTGTAAATTCTTTCGGGGTGTAAATTCTTCATGGGGTATAAACACAGCTGAAAAAAAAGACCTTTGAATCATGAAGATAATCAGGCTCCACAACCAACAATCTCCCACTTGGAGACTAATCTCAACAACTCCACCACTTTTGTATCTGCTGGAATATGAACCTTCTTGGACCTGGAAAATTTCTCATCTTCATATCCATGCTTGAAGACCAACTAAATCTGAGGAGGAACTCAATTTCTCCCTGGTTACTCCCTTAGATAACATGTCTGCAGGATTTTGGCTAGTGTGTATCTTTTCAAACTTCAAATGTCCATCTTCCAAGAAAGATCATATGAAATGGTACTTGAGCTGTATATGATTAGTATTCTAATGGAAAGTTGATTTCTTTGCAAGATGAATGTCACTCTCACTGTCACAATACAACCTGCTATTATCCTGCTTCTTTCCCAATTCCTCCATAAACCTATGTAACCAAATCATCTATTTACTAGCCTCTGTAGCAGCAACATACTCTGCCTCTGTAGTTGAAAGTGAAACAACCTTTTGTAGTTTCGAAATCCAACTTATTGTTGTTCCACCTATAGTAAAAACTACCCTTTGCTGCTCCTCATGTTATCTTTATCACCTGCCATATCTGAATCAACATATCCCTGTAGAACAGTTTCTGAATCGCCAAAACATAATGCATGACTAGCAGTACCTATCAAATACTTAAGAATCCACTTTACTGCCTCCCAATGTTCTTTACCTGGATTGTTCATATACCTGCTCACAACTCCCATTGCATGTGAAATATCTGGTCTTGTGCAAACCATCACATACATCAAGCTTCCAACTACTGATGAATAAAGGACCCTGGACATGTATTTTATCTCCTCCTGTGTCTTGGGAAAAATTTCCTTAGTTATTTTAAAATGGCTGGCCAAAGGTGTACTAACTGGTTTTGAATTATGCATTCTAAACCTCTCAAACACCTTCTCTATGTACTCACCCTGAGACAATGTCAATTTGCGATTTATCCTCTCTCTTGTTATTCTCATAGCAAGGATTTTCTTTGCAGCACCCAAATCCTTCATTGCAAATGAATTAGCTAATTTCCTCTTGAGCACATTTATATCCTGCATATTACACCCTGCAACAAGCATGCCATCTACATACAATAGCAAGATAATATAGCTTCCATTTTCTAGCCTTTTAAAATAAACACAGTGATCAGAATGACATCTACTATAACCTTGTTC
>SNQJ01S0039134.1:70205-100013 GCA_010110895.2 Picea sitchensis
TGATACTTGAGTTGGTCCCCATACATCTATATGCACAAGCTCCAACCTTTCACTCGTCTTTTCTTTTCCGACTCTGGGAAATATGACTCTCTTATGTTTTCCGTAAACACAATGCTCATAGAAATCCAATTCAATTTGTTTAAGATATGGCAACAAATTTCTTTTGTGAAGTATCTGCATCCCCTTCTCACTCATGTGTCCAAGCCTATGATGCTATAGTGTTGTATCCACTCCAATAGAAGCTAAAGAGATAGAAGAGTCAATATTACCAGTACATAAATACAGTGTACCTACCTTCTCTCCTTTTGCTATCACCAATGATCCTTTGGTGACCTTCCACACCTTATCTATAAATATGGATATACAACCTTCACTTTCCAATTTCCCTGTTGAAATTAGATTTTTCCTTAGATCTGGAACATGTCTTACCTCTTTCAACAACCATTGGTTTCCATTGCTTTGATTTATTTTTACCTTTCCCATTCCAACAATTTTACATGGTGCATCATCACCCAAATGAACCTATCCAAAATCACCTTGAACATAATCTATAAAATGTTTCCTATGGGGTGTGGCATGAAATAAAGCCCCTAAATCTACTACCCAAGACTCATAAATATTATCTATAGAAAGAATCAAAGAATATTGTAACACATCACCTGTTACATTTGCTTCCTGATTTTTCTCCTGTTGTCCATCTCTCTGTTTCTTTGGAGCTCTGCAGTCTTTCTTCAAATGTCCTTTCTTCCCACAATTCCAACACTCTATCTTTCCAAATATGTATTTGAATCTTCCCTTCCTAGAATTCTCGTGGTTCTCTAAGCCCTTTCCTCTATCCTTTTGTCTTCCCCTGTTCTCCATGTTTAACGCATTACCTGATGTCTCACATGTGCTTTTCTGTCGCCATTTCTCACTAAGGATGACACCAACAACAACATCAAACTTTAAAGTGTTTAAACCAGAGACAGAGTTACTTACAACCATGACCAAGCCGTTCCAGCTTTCTGGAAATGAGCACAATATTAGAAGAGCCCTGACCTCATCATCAAAGTCCACTTTTATAGAACTTAGTTGATTAGTAACCATATTAAATTCAGTTAAATGATCTGCAACAGACCCACCTTCTGACATCTTCATATTAAATAATCTCTTCATTAGAAATACCTTATTGGATGCCAAGATTTTTTCATACAGTCTGGCCAATGCGTCCATCAACTCCTTCGTTATATTTTCTTTCAAAATATTGAAAGCCACTGACATTTCCAGGCTCAGTCGTATCGTTCCTAGTGCCTTTCTATCAAGAAACTCCCATTCTTCATCCTTCATGGGTGTGGGATTCTTTACTATTCCACCCAGTGGTAGGAATAGATCCTTCTGATATAAATAATCTTCCATATGCATCTTCCATAACTGGTAGTTTTGGCCGTTAAATTTCTCAACCCTAAACTTTCCATCTTCCACCATTGCTCCCACTCAAACCAGGAACCCTCTTTTCCTGTGAGTTACCTTTTTCTCTGATACCAGTTGTTAGAAAATAGGATCATAGAGCAATAAAATAAAACAAATGCAGAAATAAAACAAAGAAGATACACAATAAAATAGAGACACAGATATACGTGGTTCACCCAATGTGGGCTACGTCCACCAAAGAAATTGTCAGGTGCTTCCCTTATTATTATCCAGCAAATGAAGGGATACAACCTACAACACACCTGCTACAACTTTCTCTTCTTTTTCTCATAGTATCCTCTCTCAGAATACAATATTCACAATGATACATAGCTGCAATACATTTGCCTTATAAAGGAGGGTTGCCTTCTAGGGAAAAAAACCCTAACATAACTTCTACCATTAGATCTGTGACCTTATAATGAACGATCCAGATTTATAATGAAATTACAATATAAATTTACAAGACAATTTTTCCTTTGGGGGGCTACTTGCCCTGGGACCCCCTAGTCAGGGGGATGGACCCCCCCGAACCCTGCAGAGGGGATAACCCCCCTCTGTACTCCCCCACAAGGAGGAGTGTACATTATTCTGGGGTGTAAAGTCTTCATGGGGTATAAACACGGCTGAAAACAAAGACCTCTTAATCAAGTAGATAATAAGGCTCCACAACCAACAATATTTGCAGGTAAAACTATTCTAGATGGATATTACATGTCATGCCATTTCCAATGGTATGTGGAACGTCACATAACTCCTCACAGTTAGAGATTTATGGCCATGTGAAGTTGGAGAACCCTCATGAGTTATCTAAAATCCCCTAAAAGGTCAAAGTAGTCAAAGTGGTTGCAAAGAAGAAATTATTTAAATAATAAAGTGGTTGCAACAATAAGTGGTGAGTTTACTATTTATGGATAAGTCAAAGTGGTTGAAAAATAAATTATTTAAATAATAAAGTGAGTGGAGAACTAACTATTTGTGGAAAGTGGTTAAGTTAAGTGGACAAGTGGTTAGAAGTGGGTTAGCCCTAAAATAAAGAAAATGGGTTAAGTTGGTTAGAAGGTGTAACACGCCCATGGTGGGGCATAAAAATTTTTTTCTTCTTAAGAAAATCAATACCCTCATTCGGTATCTCTATTCCATTCTACTCTTCCAGAGCTTTCCGGCCACAGTTTCCATGCTCTGAATTGAGCTTAGAGTGGGCATATATCCTTTCCCAATTTCTTCGGGTTCTTCCATCCCTCTCTACTTTCATATGACCATGGGATATGACCAGACGCCAAGAAAATAGATGCTAAGACAACCACCATGTGAATCCTCTTGAGTGGAAAATATATGAAGTTCACAATCCGACGCCGTGTGTCCTCAGGGATTTCGACAACCCTAATTCACTTCGGGACTTTAACGTTCAGGAGTTTCAAACTCTCCAATTCCTTTTCTCCCTGAAGTACTCTGTACCCAGATTCATAGATCGAGTGCCACACATCCCTCATGATCGACGACTGTGATCCACTTCGGGCCTTTGGCGTTGGGGAGTTCGAACAATCCAAAGCCTTTTCTCCTCCGAAGTACTCTGTACCCGAAGTTACAGATCGGACATCACGTGTCTCTTTGCGATTGATGACTGTGATCCACTTCGAGACTTCGACGTTCAAGAGTTTCAAACATTCCAATGCCTTTTCCCTACGAACTACTCTGTACCTGGAGTTACAGTTCGAGCACCACACGTCCATTCACGATCGACGATTGTGATCCACTTCGAGACTTCGACGTTCGGGAGTTCGAACACTCCAAATCCTTTTCTCCTCCGAAGTACTCCGTACCCATAGTTACAGATCGAGCACCACGCATCTCTTCGCGATCGACGGTTGTGATCCACTTCGAGACTTCGACGTTCAAGAGTTTCAAACATTCCAATGCATTTTTCCTCCGAAGTACTCTGTACCTAGAGTTACAGATCAGGCACTACATGTCCCTTCATGATCGACGACTATGATCCACTTCGGGACTTCGGCATTCAGGAGTTTCAAACATTCCAATTCCTTTTTCCTCCAAAGTAATCCATACCTGGAGTTACAGATCGAGCACCACGTGTCCTTTCATGATCGACGACTGTGATCCACTTCGGGACTTCGACGTTCAGAAGTTTCAAATATTCCAATGCCTTTTTCCTCTGAAGTACTCCGTACCCAAACTTACAGATCAAGCGTTATGCATCCCTTCACGATCGACGACTATGATCCACTTCGAGACTTCAGCGTTCGAGATATCACTCCTTACGTTCCTCCAGAGTGTTCTTCTCCCAAGTCAACGATCTACTGCCACGTGCCTTCTTGTTCTAACGGCTAGGATCTACTCCGACACTTCAACACTTTGGGGATTTTCGAAGCACCTAGAATCCTTCGGAGTCCTAAAGTCCTGGACTCCCGGAATTCGAGTCATTTCACCAACCACATGGGTGAGGTATGTGTGTGCCAGGGGATGACACGTAGCTGGGTCTAGGAAGACACATGCCCTCATCACTCCACTCTGATCGGCTTTCAACCTCCCGTAGCTTTTTATGGTCATGATCCGGTCAATATCAATTTGTTCACTGATCGATGATTCACAGTGATTGTGGGGCCCCAACGTGCTCACTCTTTATCAGAGAGCTCAATATCCGCAATCAGAAAAGTACTCACCCAAATTGGTCTAATCGTGGTCATTAATCCTCCACCCCGACGAGATCAACAGTGTTGGTGAATTATGGTCCATGAACTAGCACGTCCGTTAATTTCTCCTTTGCGCTCTACAATGATTCCCCACCATCGATCTCCATTCACAAATTGATGGTTCACAGCAATTGCAGGGCCCAATCTCCGCAATCTAGGAAGTGCTCGCCCGACTCTATCTAATCATGGTCGTTGATCTTCCATCCCCAACAAGATCAACGATGTTGGTTCATTGCAGGTTGTGAACTAGCATGTCTGTTAATTTCACCTTCGTGCTCCACAATGATTCCCAACCATCGATCTAATCGAGCGACTGGTGTTTGATTCATTAACTCCAGTGGGTCTTTGAGTCAATATGATGACTGAGATGGGTTTTCCTCCCAATGAATGGTTCGCATTGATCTCCTCAATCAGGTTCTTGAATAATCTATGGCTCTTGTTACTCAGGGAGTTCGAGTAACTTTGAATATCATGAAGTTTGACATTCTAGGCGTCGAACTCCCGAAACTCCAAAACCATTTTGAACTAGCTCCATTCAGGCTTAGCGTAGGGTTCCTAGACCCAAGTCACATGGACCTTCAGAGGACTCTCAGGCTATGATATCTACTCTTATCCAGGTTTTATTTAAGGTCATGGGCACGAGTTCAAGGTCTCTCATGCTACTGGTTTGAAGGAAATGCCTTCCTAATTCACAGGACCTGAAATTCTGAAACAGGGCGGTGTAAACTTGGGAGGTTACTGAGACGGTAGCAGTGCCAAGAGGCTTTCTTTGATTCTAGAGCTGTGAGGTATCTCCCTCGGGAAAACACCTTCTAGAGTTAAACTAGAGCATATGGGAAAAACATAAGCATAAGTTCTCAAGGAAGCCAACGAATATATATAATTTAACCTTTTCAATGCAGAAACCATTTACAGATAAGTAAATACATGCATGCAACCATTAATTCCCAATTCAACGCACAAAGTATGGAAACACTTATCAGAACCAGATAACATGAAGCGACTACTGGAAGGGGTGCTCATTTCCACCCAACCATAGGCTCAATCACTCCTAACGGATTTACCACTAGCCAACCCCGAGCTAGACCACGATCTTTTGAGATTGAATCTCTTCTTCGGGCACATAAATAGATAGGGACGAAGGTTACTTTCCTTCTCCCAACTTAGTCTCTATTTCTCCTGCGATCAAAACACACTCTTCTCATAGTTCTTCCTCGAATCCCCGATTTTTGTCTCTCGTCTACGCACTCTTCGTAGATTTCCTCTCTGACCCCCATGCTTTCCTTTCTTTCCTTTTCCAGCAAGATTGTGTGTGGCCCGAATTCCTAGCCCATGGTTAGGTCTGGAAGCCTTACAGATGGGTGGTCTACCCCATCCCCTCACTAAATATTGAGGAGGTCTTCCCACCTACCAGCCTCACTGTAATTCATTCATGAGTCAGAGGGTTGTTCTGATCCTAAGAAATTAAATCCAGCAAAGTATTGGTTCTGTGGAGGTTAATGAAACTATTCCTGGTCCCCTCCACCATCTCTTTCATAGCATCTGTGGTCTCTCTTAGCACATTCCCTTTCCAACAGTCATGCAACACATATCCATTTTCTATTAAAATAACATAATTTACATTCATCGACATTTTATACAAAGGTCCGTCAAATCAAACATTCACACCTTTGAGTTTGCCATAGTTTCTTGGCCAATATAGTTATATTTACAAACTGGGGGAAACGGGGTGTTATAGAAGGTAACCCCTTGAGGAAGCTACATGGAAGTATAAATAAGAGGAAAGGTCCTCTCATTTGATTATTATTGATAAAATTGAATATATATTATTATGTAAGGCTTATTGCAGGTACTCATTGATATATCTAGAGTTGTGAAAGTTTGAGGTAGCACGAAGGGTTGACGGTGAAATTTTTGAAATTATAGAGAATACTGAAAAACTGTAAGTTTTGAGCTATACGCGAGCTAACAGTACAACATAGGGCATACATATGTGAGCTCCCAGTATAATATAGTGCGTACGCACGCTGGCTGTTGGTATAACAAGACGCATACATGAGGGGAAATCCATGGAAATTTGAGGAGATGAAGAAGCCAAGGTTCTAGTTCTGAGAACAAGCTCCCAGGAAGGTCTGCAGTGGTCAGATACATCAGATCTATCCACTGGTTCAAAAGGTATGTCTTATTTCTATGAGTAGTTGGATTTTGATGTATGCATGAGAAATGGTTATGGAGATTTGAGGATTCTCCCTAGAGAGATTAGTGGCTGCATAGGATCTTTTGTATAAATCAGATCTACAGAAATATAGTGTCGGTATAAGCAATATTTATCATTGTTAGAGTTGAGGCACATCTTGTATTTCTTGGCATATAGTTAAGGGTTCTTTTGATACATGAAGTAGTTGAAGTATTGAAAGGTTGAATATCAAAGAGGGTTTTATGTCTATTTCATGTGAGGGTTATTATATTGGTTCATGATAACACACACTTATTTGACACGTGATTAGAGAGATATATAGAGTCTTTTGGTAAAGGTTATGTACGAGGATGCATGCATAGGGTACAATTACAGTCTGGATATACTGACAAGTTGCAGATCTATGTGAAAGAGGTTGTAGAGAGTCAGAAGTTTTCAAAAGAAAGAAAACTATAGTTCCAAAAGGCATACGTAGTTTGCATAAAAGATAGGTCACATACATACGTGGGATGTTGTATAGATTAAGCGTGTACATACGCGTGTTGCAGAACTATCGGTCATGTACCTATTTTATTTGTTTGATACATGCTCAGTTCAGGTACAGGTTGATTACAGGGAAGTAGTATAGGTTGGCTACAAGTCAGTGGTACAGGTTGGTACAGTTTTACAGTGGTATATCTGACAATGATAGTGTGACAGTGGTTTTATCATTCTACTTCTACGTCAGGGTGGTTGGACGGGGCAAGGATAGGTGGTTGTAGCCACCTTATGGTTGTAGCCAAAGAACATATGGGGTTGTAGCCTCCTTCTGTTTGTAGCTAGAGAATTGGGTATTTGGAGCTTCCCTCGGGTTGTAGCCTGATAAACTAGGGGGTTGGAGCCTCCTTCCAGTTGCATATGGAAAACAAAGGAAGTTGGTGCTACCAATGAATGTAATTCCTAAAGACATAAGAAAAATAATTATGTGGTTTTCTTCCGCTTTGGGTTTCCACATAAAAACATTGGTGTACTATGTATGTGTATGATTGCTCATTTGTTCATTGTTTATTTAATCTACAACTATTGGATGATAATGCTACATTGATCATAAAGAAATATAACACTTTCATATTATGGTTAAAAATGATTAGATTTCTCTATTACTGATTCACCCCTCCCCCCTCTCAGTAATCCAACAATTGGTATCAGAGCAGGTTCCTTCATAAATCAGTTTAACTACTGAAAGGTAGATCATGGAGAGAAACAACATGTATAAAAATGGAATACCGTAGTTTGATGGACAAAAGTATGCATTCTGGAGCAAAAGGATGAAAACATATATACAGGAATAGGGATTTGAAATTTGGCAATCAGTTGTAGATGGATACAAGGAACCAACAATTTCGCCAACAAATGAAAGAGCAAGGGAACTCGGTCTAGATAATTCCAAAGCCACAAATGCACTTTTGAATGGTCTTGGTGAATTGATATATACCAAATTTATACATTGTAAATCTGCTAAAGAGATTTGGGACAAACGTCAAATATTTATGAAGAAGATTCAAAAGTCAAAGCAACAAAGCTTCAAACTTACAGAGGTAAATTTGAACAACTAAAGATGAAGGAAAATGAGAATATTACAGCTTACTTCTTACGAGTCAATGAAATAGTGAATGCAATTATAGGATTGGGAGAAGAAATTAAAGAATATATAATTGGTCAAAAGGTACTAAGATATCTTCTTATGAGATTTGATCATAAGATATCAACACTAGAATAAAGAGTAGATCTATATTCAATAGGCATGGACGAACTACATGGAATGTTCACAGCATATGAAATGAGAACTGAACAGGAAAATCCAGATATAAAAGAAGCATCTTTCAAAGAATCCAAAAGGTCAAAGCAAAAGGGAAACCAAAAAGAAAAAGAACATAGAAACAATAGTGACTTCTCGAAATATGATGAAGAAGTGACCAAATTTGTCAGAAGATTGAACAAGGGAACCAATGACGGATATAAAGGTAAGCTTCCATTGATTTTTTTTAATTGTGATGGTGTGGTCCTTTTTCTAACAAATTTCCTCATGAGAAAAATAAGAGGAATGATGAAGATTACTCAAATAGAAAACAAACATATAAAGGGAAAAGAACCAAAAAGAAAGCTTTCAAGAAAATTTTATGCACTAAAAAAGACATCTCCTCATCAAATGAAGATGAAGTCAGTACAAGTGAGACAGAAAGAGTTCTATTCATGGAAATAGAAGACTCTGATAAAGAAGACACTGAAGAAGAATATGAAGAGGCTGAAGTTGACTACCGAGAAGAATTGTTGAGTGCCATAGAAGTTATAAAAAAAGAAAAGAAGAAAAACAAGAAGCTACAAGTAGAACTAGACAAGAAGGAAGACACCCATGAACTAGAACAAATGATCACGAAATTGAAGGTTCAAATAGAAGAAGATAAAATAATTGAAGAAGCACTCAAAGAACAGTTAGAAGAAAGAGACAGGATCATTGTAAATTTGGAAGCATAGATTGTCACATTGATAAAGAATCTTAAAAAGAAAAATATGCAGAACAACTCAAAGTTTTGGATGACATTATCAGCAGTCAAAATCCTCATCGTGACAAGTCCGAACTTGGATACAATCAGACATAAAAGAGATCAAGCTTGAAAACGATAGAACAAGAAACCTGTCCAAAAATTTATGTAGAAACAATCAAAGGGGATAGGAAGACCTACAAGGAAGATCACAGGGACACTCCTCCACTGAGAAGATTCATAATTTAGAATCAACGACTGACAAAAACAAACAGGTGTCAAGAAGAAGAAGGATTGATAAGAGTAAATCCTTTCAAAAGATATTCAACTTCCATGTATCAAACTATCTTTTTGGATTTATGTTATGCATGAAATAACTTTGGACATAAAGTTGTAAATTGCAGAGCTAATAGAATGAACATAAACAAATTTTAAAGTCATACACAAAGTGGTTATCTAAGAATGCCTAATGAGACACAAAGAAGAAGCTACAACAGGTTTGAATCATTAGGCATTGAAATGGAATGCTACAAGTGAAACAAATTTGGACACATGGCCAAAGAGTGTAGAATGACAGTTCCTCCAAGAGAAACACAACAGAACAACAACAGTCACAGACAAGAACCTCAAAAGAGAACATGGATAAGAAAGCATAATCAATATAGAAATGAAGAATGCACACTCTTTCTACAAGCTAAGCATAAGAAATGTGGTTGGTATGTTGATAGTGGTTGTTCAAAACACATGATAGGTGATAAAGACAAGTTTCTTACATTAAGAAAGGAAAGAGATGGATCAGTCTCTTTCAGAAATGGTGATTCAACTAAACTCATTGGAAAAGGCACAATCACAATTGGAAACAAGAATACCAAGGAAGAAAATGTTCTACTAGTAGAAGATATGAAACATAATATTCTAAGTGTAAGTTAAATGTGTGACCAAGGTCATAAAATTACTTTCGATTCACAGAAGTGCGAGATAAGAAAAGAAGGTTCAGGAAAATTGATTGCAACAGCTGCAAGAAATTCAAGCAACATATATGTATTAAGTGAAATTGGAAATGAAAATTGTTGTCTAGGAAAGGAAGATGGAGGTTGGATATGGCACAAGAGAATAGGTCACATAAACTTTGATAACCTTTTCAAAGTCAGCAAAAATGAAGCAGTTAGAGAAATGCCCCAAATGAAGAAACCAACTAACACTTTATGCAAGCATTGTTAACAAGGAAAGCAAACAAAGACCAGGTTCAAATCAAAGGAATATTCAATGACAAGACCACTGGAAATTTGTGCATACTAATCTAGTTGGAACAACTACAACAAAGGGTTTAAAAGGTGAAAAATACTTTATGTTATTAGTTGATGATTATACAAGAACAACTGCAATTTTCTTTCTCAGGAATGAGTCAAAAGATTTTGAAAACTTCAAGGTCTACAAGGAAATGGTTGAAAATGAAATGGATTCAAAAATCAAATGTTTGAGATCTGATAATGGAGGAGAGTTCACTTAAAAGGAATTTATGGACTTCTACAGCAAGCATGGAATAAAAATACAATTCTTCGTTGCTAGGACACCTCAACAGAATGGAGTTGTTGAAAGAAAGAACAAGATAGTACATGAAATGGATTGAACAATGTTAATGGATTCCAAATTGACAGATATCTTTTGGACACATGTAGTGCATACAATAGTTCACATTCAAAACAAAATAATTCTCAGAAACAACAATGAAAAAACTCCCTACGAGCTATGGAAAGGAAAACCAACAAATGTGAAGCACTTCAGAGTATTTGGAAGCAAATGCTACATCAAAAGAGAAGATGGAAGAATGAGAAATTTTGACTCTCGTGTGGACAAAGGAGTACTTGTTGGTTACTCAAGTACAAGGAAAGCATACAAGTGTTACAATTTGAGGATGAACAAAGTTGTGGAAAACATCAATGTAACAATTGATGAAACAGGTGGACAGGAATTAAAGGAAGAAAAAAATGAATCAGTGAAACAACTTTACAAAGAACAAAAGATGAAGAAGAAGTCGAAGGGGAAGATGAAGAATATTAGACAGAATTAGAATAGAAAGTTCAACAAGTTCCTCTAAAGACACCTATCAAACGAGTACAGAATAATCATACTTCAAATCAGATTATCGGAAACAAGGATGCAGGAGTTGAGACTAGAAGAAGAATCTATTCACTAGAAAAAATCCACCTAGCACTCTTATCTACGATTGAACCAAACAGTTTTGAAGAGGCCAGCAAGGATGAATTCCAGAATAAGGCCATGAATGAAGAATTGGATCAAATAGAGAAGAATGACACTTGGGAATTGGTTCCAAGACCAAGGAATAAGAATGTGATTGGCACAAAGTGGGTTTTCAGAAATAAATTGAATGAATATGGACATGTTACAAAGAACAAAGCTAGATTGGTATGTAAAGAATATGCACAGGTTGAAGGAATCAACTTTGAAGAGACCTTTGCCCCAAATTCCAGAATGGAAGAAATTTGATTGCTCTTATCTTATTCTTGCTCCAAGAATATTAAATTGTATTAGATGGACATGAAATCATCTTTTCTGAATGGGGAACTTGAAGAAGAAATCTGCATTGAAAAAATAGAAAGATTTCAATTTTTAGAGAACGCATATTATGTGTGTAAATTGAAGAAGGCCTTGTATGGTCTAAAATAGGCTCCTAGAGCATGATACTCTAGACTGGATAAATATCTACAATAGGGAGGGTTCAGAAAAGGAAGTGCAGACATCAATCTTTACATCAAGGTAACTCAAGATAGTATTTTATTAATTGAAGTTTATGTTGATGATATTATTTTTGGAAGTAATGATAACAGGTTAAGCTAGAAATTTGCAAAGGATATGTGGAATGAATCCGAAATGTCATTACTCAGAGAACTATCCTTCTTTCTGGGTCTTCAAATATGTCAAAGAAACAAAGGAATTTTTATTTCTCAAACAAAGTATATCAGAGAAATGCTAAAGAGGTTCGGAATGGAAGATTGCAAACTAGTTACCACTCCTATGCAAACCAGTTGCAAGTTGAGCAAAGATGACAATTCAAAGTCTACAGACCAAAGGAAATACAGGTCAATGATTGATAGCTTACTATATGTGACAACATCCAGACCATATGTAATTCAGGTAGTTGGACAGGTGGCACGATTTCAAGTGGCACCAAACGAATCACATGTCTTAGCAGTGAAGAGGATTTTCAGATATCTCAAAGGAAAAGAAGAGTTTGGATTATGGTATCCAAAAGGAAAGGATCTATCACTTATTGCCTACACGGGTGCAGATTGGCCACGTTTCATTGATGACCGACGAAGCACCAGTGGAGCATCGTTCTACTTGGGTGAGGGTTTAGTATCTTGGCTAAGCAAGAAACAATCATCAATATCTTTATCTACAACTGAAGTAGAGTATATTGCAGTGGCAGGATGTTGTACACGGGTTCTATGGATGAAACAAACTCTAATAGATATACAGGTTGAGTATGATGAACCCATTCCAATCTATTTTGATAATACAAGTGCCATCAGTATCTCAAAGAATCCGGTGATGCACTCCAAGATGAAGCACATTCCAATCAAGTATCACTTTCTACGGGAACAGGTTGCAGAGAAGAACATCGGAGTTGAATATGTGGGCAAAAAAGAACAAGTGGTAGACATCTTTACAAAACCGCTTCCAAGGGAAGCCTTTGAGTATCTTTTCCAGAGACTCGGAGTAATTTCTACTCCAAAATGAATGTTTTTGAATGCTTATCTTATATGTCTTATATTTACACGAGGAAGCACCATAAAGAGGACAGTTCGGGTTCAGAGATTAGTTTCAAGAAGATTTCAATCACGGGGAGTATCCCCAATGGAAAGATACCTTTTTCATTGATGACAAAGGGAGACAGATTTATCAGATGTAGGATAGAGAGTTAAATTCTTGGAGAAAGAGAACAGAGGCATGGTTCCAGGGGGAGCGATGGTCACAGGGGGAGCATGAGTGATATGAATTCAGTATTGCATCAGAGTGTTGCCATTAATGCCAAAGGGGGGTATTGTTGATTAATTGGGTTGGTTATAATTGATGTCAACCCTTGAAGAAAGTCTGGTAGCAAATTCCGGTAGAAAAAATGTATGGGTAATGGAACCAGGTTTGTTTGATGTATAATGGTATGAATTTTAATATATTTGCAGGTAATACTATTCTAGATGGATAGTACATGTCATGCCATTTCTGGTGGTATGTGGAATGTCACATAACTCCTCACAGTTAGAGAGTTATGTCCATGTGAAGTTGGAGAACCCTCATGAGTTATCTAGAAGCCCCTAAAAGGTCAAAGTAGTCAAAGTGGTTGCAAAGAAGAAATTATTAAATAATAAAGTGGTTGCAATAAGAAGCGATGAGTTTACTATTTATGGATAAGTCAAAGCCGCTGCAAAAGAAATTATTTAAATAATAAAGTTAGTGGAGAACTTACTATTTGTGTAAAGTGGTTAAGTTAAGTGGACAAGTGATTAGAAGTGGATTAGCCCTAAAATAAGGAAAGTGGGTTAAGTTGGTTAGAAGGTAACCCCTTGAGGAATCTATGGAAGTATAAATAAGAGGCAAGGGTCTCTCATTTGATTATTATTGAGCACATTGAATATCTATTATTGTGTAAGGCTTATTGCAGGTACTCATTGATATATTTGGAGTTGCGAAAGTTTGAGGTAGCATGAAGGGTTGACGACGAAAGTTTCGAAATTACAAAGAATATTGAAAAACCCTAAGTTCTGAGGTGTACACGGGCTAATATTACAACAAAGGGCGTGCATACACGAGCTACTAGTATAACAGAGTGTGTACGCACGATGGCTATCAGTATAACATGACACATACGTGAGGGCAAAGCCATGGAAATTTGAGGAGATGAAGGAGCCAAGGTTCTAGTTTTGAGAACAAGCTCCTAGGAAGGTCTGCAGTGATCAGATACACCAGATCTATCCATTGGTTCGAAAGGTATGTTTTATTTCTATGAGTAGTTGGATTTTGATGTATGCATGAGAAATGGTTATGGAGATTTGAGGATTCTCCCTAGAGAGATCAGTGGTTGCATGGGATATTCTGTATAAATCAGATCTACAAAAATATAGTGCCGGTATAAGCAATATTTGTCATTGTTAGATTTGAGGCACATCCTGTATTTCTTGTCATATGGTTAAGGGTTCTTGTGATACATGAAGTAGCTGAAGTATTGAAAGGTTGAATATCAGAAAGGGTTTTATGTCTAGTTCATGTGAGGGTTATTATATTGGTTCATGATCATGGATGATTTTAAGGATGGATTTTTTTTTTTAAATGTAGAAACCTTGGTGAACTTACTAATCCTTCATATGCCAACTATAAATGATTGGCGATATTTTTGTAAAAATATTCAAATTTCTAAGGATTTTATATAGTTTTTATAAAATTTTGACGATTTTTAAGGTAAAATAATTTTATCCTATAGAATTTGGGTGATTCATTTTTAAAATAGCGAATCTCGTTTTTGGAAAAACCATGTAAAATTAGCCCATGAGAGAAATTTAGCCCCTAAAATCATCCCTTCCCTGTTCATGATAACACACGCTTATTTGGCACATGACTAGAGAGAGATATAGATTCTTTGGGTAAAGGTTATGTATGAGGATGCATGCACATGGTACAGTTACAGTCTGGATATAGTGACAGGTTGCAGATCCATGTGAAAGAGGTTGCAGAGGGTCAGAAGTTTTCAAAAGAAAGAAAACCCTAGTTCCAGAAGGCATACGCAGTCTGCATAATAGATAGGTCACGTACATACACGGGTTGTTATATAGATAGGGCACATACATACGTGTGTTGTAGAACTACATGTCACATAACTGTTGTATTTGTTTGATACATGCTCAGTTCATGTATAGGTTGATTACAAGGCATCAGTACAGGTTGGCTACAGGTCATTGGTACAGGTTCATACAGTTTTACAATGGTATATCTCACAATGATAGTGTGACAATGGTTCCATCATTCTACTTCTATGTTAGGGTGGCTGGATGGGGCAAGGATAGGTGGTTGTAGCCACCTTCTGGTTGTAGATGGAGAACATAGGGGGTTGTAGCCTCCTTCTGGTTATAGCCAAAAAATTGGGGAGTTGGAGCTTCCCTTGGGTTGTATCCTGAGAAAATAGGGGGTTGGAGCCTCCTTCCAGTTGCAGCTGGAAAACAAAGGAAGTTGGTGCTTCCAATGAATGTAATTCTTAAATACAAATAAGAAAAAGCATTATGTGGTTTTCTCCCTCTTTGGGTTTCCACGTAAAAACATTGGTGTACTGTGTATGTGTATGATTTCTCATTTGTTCATTGTTTATTTACTTTGCAACTATTGGATGATAATGCTACATTGATCGTAAAGAAATATAAAACTTGCATATTATGATTAAAAATGATTAGATTTCTCTATTACCAATTCACCCCCTCTCCTAGTAATCCAACACTTATTTAGTTAAAACTTTCATTTATTTGTATATGATTGTGCTTTATCTTTTGGTCGTTAGATGACCGCTCATCTAGATTTTACAATTATTTTTCTTTTTTAATGGAAATTGAAATGACTTTAGTAAATAAAACTTTTTATTAAAGTAAAACTTGCATGGTTCACGTTCTTATGATATATATATATATATCAATGAATTAACATTGTTTATGTTAGAGCTCAACCCGATCCAACAGGCAGGGCCTTTTTCCATATCAAGTAGGTCAGCCTAGCACCAAGTCTTCATCCATGACGTGAGAGTAATGAAGTAACAATTTTAAAATATATTCTTGTTTCCTTTTGAATTATTGAGACTACTTTTAATTCATATTTGCCTTCCCTTATAATGCACGGAAATGGCTTTAATTATGCTTTCAATGACAATGTGGTTAGCGGCCCTTATTTACAAGGAAATCTACATATTTTCTAAGTTTAACCTTTTGAATGACATGATAAATACAAGATTTAAAATGTAAGGTGATCGATTGTTTTGCAAGAATATAGTAAGGGCAACCAGGAAGTCATTGCCCTTGATACCCGAGATGCTATACAACATCTACCTAATTGACAGTAAATACTTCAAGATGCATGACTGCTAGGTTTGTTCATTTTTAAATGTTCTTCTCATTGTCAACCCATCATTGGTTACAAATTACAATACCTTAAATGAATCTATTGATAGTCTTTGGTTGATATACCAGGAATAGTTAGTTTTCCAAAGTAACTACTTATATGTGGGGATGTTGCTTTAATTTCTAATGGTGTTCCTAAAGCACATTGGTTGATATACCAGGAATAGTTAGTTTTCCAAAGTAACTACTTATATGTGGGGACGTTGCTTTAATTTCTAATGGTGTTCCTAAAGCACAGTTAAGACTACCATTAAGACTACCATCAAGTGAGTTGCTTACTGATAAGAGGAAATAGTTGATGATTGTTAAAAGCATTCTAAAGCTTAGGTATATACGATTGGTGACAACTATACATTTTCATACTACCATGTTGTTTGTAGTTGACAAATTTCATACTGGTATATTGTTTGTAGTTGACAAACCATTAGTAGTGGACGTTATATGGACGCCACATGCTTGGTCAATAGCATATGATCATCTTAACCTGGGAGAACTTGTAATGCAATCTCCAATTGCATATATTGACTTTTAAAATGGTGATTAATGATAGTGAAACCAATCTCTCTACCCTTTATTCTTTATTCGGGGTTCTCTTCCCCACTTTGGGGTATGTTGGTTTAATTATATATAAATTTTAAATTATAAAAAAAATTAATTTTTTGTTTATTTTATAAGAAAATTTATTTATAAAAATATTATTTAATTATAAAAAATAATAAATTCAACCATTCAGAAAATGTTAAAGTACTTTAACAATACAACCTAAATGCTACAAGGTGTATATTCATTTCTCAGGCCTCACAAAATAATATCGGAGATACATTATCATTTGTACATTTTCCACACAAGTCTATGAATACATTCCATTTCTGAGCCAAGTGGTCAGGAATTAATGGTTAGCAAGAAGTATGGACTGTTACTACGATAAAATCTAATTTGCTATCTACATTGAACAAGATCTTTCCATGGAAGATGGTGGAGGGTTTTGAGGTGCATCTGAAGAATTGAAAGGCAATGGAGGATTGCTCACATCTTCTCCATTTCCTTCTAATATTTGAACAACTCTGCTCATACAAGGACTGATCGCTGGAGTTGTATTGAATGCACCACAATCCAACTTTAGTCAGTATCCTCATCATCTCTTCATCTTTCCCTTGAATTTATCCTTCTCTTCCTCCTCTCAATCTCATCCCAAACTCCCCAGTCTCAGCGAAGCATCTTGAAAGCCCACTGGGGAAAGAAAAACTGGCTGGAACGACGCACCTTCGGATCGATGTTCTTTCTTCCCCCAACAATCTCTAGACATATGATTTATATGTAACATGACCCACATTTTTGTCCTGTCTGGTATGGCTTATATCCACAGCATTCCTCGTGCGTCATTTGAAACAGATCTGTCATAATAAGAAAGAAATGGCGAGTCTGTTTTCCTCCATTCTTACTACTACAAAGCCTAAGTGTTGGTTGGAGCTGATTATCTTCTGACTCAAGGTCTTGTGTTTTGTTTATATACCAGAGACTTTACACCCCAGTATGTACACTCTTCCACCTTGGTCTTGGAGGGTACTTACCCCCTGTGTGGGAATTACAGGGAGGCCTATCCCTCATTTGGGGATTTGGGGGCAAAGCTGACCCCGGTGGGGAGTTAGAGCGGCCGTCCTGAAGGAAAATTTCCTTGTAAATATATAATGTAATTTCATTGCCTTGTAAATCTGGACGTTCATTATAAGGTCGCTTGAATCTAATGTCGTAGGAATTATGTTAAGGGTTTTCCCTAGAGGCAACCCTACTATGAGGGAAATGTATTCATTATAATGAGGATGGTGAGTAGAGAGATAGGGGAAGTGTGAGAGAAAGAGAGGAAGTTATAGCAGAGTTTGTTGTAGGTTGTATCCCTTCATATGTTGGATAATAATAAAGGAAGGACACAGCGCTCCAATTTCTCTGGTGGAAATAGGCCACACTAGGTGAACTCATGTATATGTGTCTATATTGTATTATGTATCTTATATGACCGCATTTGTTTTATTTATTGATCCACAATATTGTTTTCTAACAATTGGTATCAGGCCCGAGGTAACTGGGGAAAAGAGGGTTCCTCTACGTTCAGTGGGGCTTGATAATAGAAGATGGAAAGTTTAGGGTGATAAATTGTGTGGCTTCTGATTATGGAAGATACAGATGGCAAATTATTTATATCAGAAGGAAGGATCTATTCCTACCTTTGGGTGGAATAAAAAATAAGCCAACAACCATGAAGAATGAAGAATTGGAGATTCTTGGCCGGAAAGGCTCTAAATTGATACGTCTGAGCTTAGCGTGTCGGTGGCTTTCAATATTTCAAAATAAAAGAATATGAAGGGTCAGTGAATAGCGTTGGCTAGTATGCAACCCTCGACATCAATAAGGTATTTCTAATGAAAGAGATTATTTAATATGAGATGTGAGAAGGTGGGTCTATCACGGATCATTTAAATGAATTATCTGGGTTACTAATCCAACTAAGTTACGCTAGAAATGGACTTTGATAGTAGAGTTGGAGCTCTTCTAATCTTGTTCTCATTACTTGAGAAAAGTTGGAATGGCTTGGTCATAGGCTGTAAGCAACTCTCTAGTTCAAATAATTTAAAATTTGATGATGTTGTTGGTGTTATCCTTATGAGTGTGAGAGGAAATGAGACGGAAAAGCATGGGTGAGACATTAAGTAATGCGTTAAAAATGGAGAAAAGGGGAAAACAAAGGATGAAGAGGAAAGGGCTCGAGGGGAATCATGTGGGAATTCTAGGCAGGGCGGATCCAAATCAGGACTTGGAAAGATAGAGTGTGTTGGAATTGTGGGAAGAAAGGACATCTGAAGAAAGATTTTAGAGCTCCAAAGAAACAAAGAGATGGACAGCAGGGAGAGAGAAATAAAGGAAGCCATCTAGAGCAGTGATGTGTTACAAGATGCTTTTGATTCTTTGTAGATAATATTTACGGTTTATAGTAGATTCAGGGGCTTCATTTCATACCACCCCATAGGAAACATTTTTCTAGATTATGTTCAAGGTGATTTTTGGAGCCGAGTTCATTTGGGTGATCGTGCACCATGCAAAATTGTTGGAATGGGAAAGGTAAAATAAAAGCAATGCAATGGAAACCAATAGATTTGTTGAAAGAGGTAAGACCGTTCAACATTTAAGGAAAATCTAATTTCAATGGGGCAGTTAACAGAGTGAAGGTTGTATATCCATATTTACATATAAGGCGTGGAAGGTCATCAAAGGATGTTGGTTTTGATAGCAAAGGAGAGAAGGTGGTGCATTTGTATTTGTATATGCTTGGTAATATTGACTCTTCTGTATCTTTATCTTCGAGAAGTGGATACAACAGCATCATAGAAGGCTGGGACACATGGTGAGAAGGGTATGTGGATCCTTCACAAAGAATTTGTTGGCGGATCTTAAACAAATTGATTTGGATTGTTATGAGCATTGTGTTTATGGAAAAAAAAGAAGTCAATTTCAGTCGAGAAAAGAAAAGAAGAATGAAAAGGTTAGAGCTTGTGCATATTACAAATGTATGGGGACCAACTTTCGAATGTATCATCTCTTGGTGGCTCGTTATTATGTTACTTTTATTGATGATGCAACTAGAAAAACTTTGTTTATTGCATTAAATCACGATGTTTTTGACACTTTTAAAGAAATGGAAATCTTTGGTTAAGAATAAGACAGGAAAAAAGTTTGAAGTGTATTAGATCAGATAATGGAGGTGAATATTAGCAAGGAGTTTGATGATTGTGTTCACTTTTAGCAGGATTCGTAGAGAGAAGACAGGTTCAAGAACACCACAAGAAAATGGTGTGTGAAAAAATATGAACAAGACAATCATGGAACATACAAGGACTATGAGATTGCATGCGGTTTTACTTATACATTTTGGGTAGATATTTGTAGATCTTGTTGTTTACTTAATAAATAGAGGACCTTCAAGATCTTTGGATGGTAGAATTCGAGGGGAGGAATGGAGCGGGAAAAAGGTAAAATATTCTTTTTGAAAACTTTCCGGTTGTGAAGCATTTGTCCCTTATTGATAAGAAAATAGAACAAATCTTGAGTCTAAATCCAAAGAAGTGTACCTTTAATGGATAAGGTGTTAAAATGATTACGGATTTATCACTTATGGGATTATGAAAATAGCAAATCATTAGGAGTATAGACCATCATGATATTAGAAGATCATGTACAGAGATCTGTTGCAGAGAAAGAAATAGGAAGAAGAAAACAAGAATACACAGTACTTAATGAGATCACTGAAAAAGAAATTCCAAAGGTACACGAAAATCAAAATGTACAACAAGGGAGGCGTGGTACCTCAAACACACACCAAGTGTTGTTAGAAGATCTACCAAGTTAAATTTACCCCACACGATACTCTCTCCTTCATTGTATTATTTATTGTGATTGAACGGAATGTTATGAAAAGAAAGAGGCAATCTTGGTAGACACTAAAAATAAGTTGGAGAAAGGCATGAAAGAAGAATGGATTCCTTGGCAAATAGCAAACTTGGGACTTGGTTCGGTTGCTTGCAGAAAAACGTGCGGAATAAATGGGTTTACAAAGTGAAGGAAGAAGATGGAGGGATAAAGCGGAACAATTCAGACTTGTTTTGCACAAAAGAAAGGTATAGATTTTGATGAAATATTTTCTCATTTGTTAAGAGTAATTCAATTGAAACTATTTTAAGTCTTGTGGCGTTAGAAGATTTGCATCTTGAGCGTTAGATGTTAAAACATATTTTCTCCATGGGGTTGGAGGAAGAGATTTATATGTAGCGACCACAGGGGTATGAAATTCGAGGAAGAAGAATTTGGTGTGTAGGTTGAAGAAGAGCTATATGGCCTAAAGAAAGCTCCAAAAGTGCTATGCGAAGTTTGGGGTTTATGACAAACAAAGGTTATAGTAGATGTCATTACGATCCTTGTGTTTATTTTAAAAAGCTGAAAATGGAAGCTTTACTATCTTTCTATTGTATGTAGATGGCAGCATGCTTGTTGTAGGGTCTAATATAGGGATATAAATGTACTTTCGAGAAGAAATTAGCCAATTCATTTTACGATGAAGGATTTAGGTGTTACAAAAGAAATCCTTGGTATGAGAATAATAAAGAGACAAAAGCATCCTAAAAGCGGCCATTGTCTCAGGGTGAGTACAAGAGAAGGTGTTGGAGAGGTTTAGAATGTAGAATAAACAGTTAGTACACCTTGGTCAACCATTTCAAATTAACTAAGAGTATTATTCTAAAATACAGGAGAGATAGAATACATGTCGAGGTCCCTTATTCATCAGCAGTTAGCCTTCGATGTATGCAATGGTTTTGCACAAGACCAAATATTACACAAGCAGTGGGAGTTGTGAGAAAGAACATTAGGGGGCAGTAAAATAGTTTCTCAGGTATTTGAGAGGTAAAGTGGATTCTCAGGTATTTGAGAGGTACTACTACTCATGCATTATATTTTGGAGGTTCAAACACTTTTCTGAGGGGATATGTTGATCAGACAATTGATAAGGAGGAGATAGAAAGAGGAGCACCACGAGGTATGTTTTACTGTAGAACGTAATGAATTTGGATTTAGAAACTGCAAAAGGTTGTTTTCACTTTCAACAATAGAGGAAATGTATGTTGCTTTCTAAGAGGAGGCTAGTAAAGAGATGATTTGGTTTACAGAGGTTTATGGAGAATTGGGAAAGAAGCGAGGAGAATATCATGTTGTACTGTGATAGTGAGGGTGCAATTCATCACAAGAACTCAGCCTTCCATTGTGAGGCTTAAAAGCATATGTAGTTGAGGTAACACTTCATACGATCCGCCTTGGAAGATGGACTTTGAAGTTGGAAAAGATACACAGCCAAGAATCTGGATATGTGTAAGGGGTAACTTGACGAGTTCACTTTCTGGGTTTATTTTGATCTCAGAATGAAAGATGAAGATAAATTTTCCAGGTCCAATAAGGTTGAGAGTCCAACATATAAAGTAGCGGTGGAGTTGTTGAGATCAATCTCAAGTGGGATATTGTTGGTTGTGGAGCTTGATTATCTTCGGGCCTCAGGTCTTGTGTTTTCGGTCGTTTTTGCCCCATGAAGTATTTACACCCCAAGTATGTACACTCACTTGAAGTCTGTGAGAGGAGTACCTGCACCCCCTCCTACTTGGGGTTCCCAGCGAGGAACAAGCGGGGCCCTGGCCCAGTTAGGGGGCAATGGGGGTTGAGGCAAGAAGGCTACTGAAGAAAATTCCTTATAAATGTATATTGTAATTTCATTGCAAATCTAGACCATTCATTATGACCAGGTCTAATGGTAGAGATTATGTTAGGTTTTTGCCCTAGAAGGCAACCCTCTTTTATGAAATGTATTGCAACTGGGGATGGCAGTATTGTATTCTGAGATAGGGGACTCTGAGAGAAAGAAGAGTAATTCTATAGGTTTGTTGTGGGTTGTATCCCTTCACTTGCTGAATAATAATTTGTTGTAGGTTGTATCCCTTCATATGCTAGATAATAATAAAGGAAGGACCTGGCAATTTCTCTGGTGGACGTAGCCCACACTGGGTGAACCACGTAAATCTATGTCTCTATTGTATTATGTATCTTTTGTGTTTTGTTTCCGCATTTGTTTTATTTTATTGCTCCATGGTCCTGTTTTCTAACACCTAGTTCTCGCAGTCCCAATAGATACCTCGGGTGAGACTTCATATGCCCAAGAAGGTGATGCTTAAAGGGCTAGTGTCTAGTGGGTTTTGTTGGTCATAGATAAACCGAACCTAGGGTATTACACCCCGTGCACAACGCCAACAGGGACAAGGACCTAACACAGGTTCACTCCTGGCATGTTCTCAGTCTTGTGCGGGCCTTCGACCCACCCCCTGAAATTCACCGATGTTAAAGTAGTTGATATGCTTACCCAAAATAAACCCATCCCATAATTTTCTCATAAAATATAAGGGAATCTCCATGTTATTGCAGGGAGGTTTATCAAAAACCATATACCACCTATCCATCCATTTTTGACTAATTTGGGGATGGATGCACCAATCAATAGAGATGCGTTTCTTGGCCAATAGTAGTTCTTGTCCTTTTTAGGATCCCTAAATATAGACAATATTTGTTGTTTTGAAATGCCCAGTTCTTTGACTTGGTTTCTATCCAAACCAGTGCTATAGTACTCATACACTCTTGCCCTATAATCAGAAATAGAGGTAAATTTCCCTTGGGCACTTTCAATGGACTTCACAATGATGTCCAAAGAAGTGGCCAAGGAGAATTTTCTAGGCTCTCTAGTGTCCCTTAATTGTTCTTCAGGGGTTCTTAATATAACCAACCCCTCATCAATTTGAGTGTTTACATTGGGTGGTTGTAGTGGGTTGGGGTTTTGATCTTCTTGGTTTTCGTCTAAGTGGTTTACATTGTCTTGGGGTTCCATTATATTATATATGCTTCAATTTAAAATCCATGATATGTAAATTAGGTTGGTTTTTTAATTAAAATACAAAATTACAATTTTTTTTAATTTTGATTCTTGGGAGAAAAAGACTAAATTGGGTTAAAATTAAGATAAATCAAACATACTTGGACACGGTGGAAATATCATCCCTCTGTTGCTCCTCTCTCTTTGCTCAATGAGAGTCAAAACATGGGTGTGTTTTGTGCACAATGAGCACTCACGGCCCTTTTAAAAAGTTTAACAGAAGGAACGTGTGCACGTTCTTGCCACTAAACCTACATGGCAGGAATCGTGGAGATTCAACCACTTCCAAACCTATAGGTTTAGGAATGTGTGCACATTCCTAAGAACGTGCACATGTTCGTGTGCGTCCGCATTCTTGCTGGCCCGCTTGCCACTTTTTTGGCCATGAACTTCTTACACTCACCCATAGTCGTTCACCAAATTCCAATTTGCAAGGATTTATTTTCGATAATCACCTTTTCATCCAAATTGGTCTGAGATTTTTAAATGAATCATCTGCAATCCCAAATCCATAGATATTCATTCCTATGCTAACTCTCAATTTCCCCACTCATGTACATACCACTAGTTCCTAATTTGATTAATTTTGTGAAGGCCACATCAACACCACAAAATACCTCGCTCATGAATCACTCATTACTTTGCACCCCATGATAGTTATTCCAACAACAAATCCCAACCATCATAATTTATTGTCATGTTCCTTAGATATGTTGTATTTCAAAATTGCATTCATCTCATTGATTCAATGGTTATGCTACTCTTCCATTCAACAATTATGAATTATGCGTCAAAAGTTTGTTGGAAAAAAGATAAATCTTTTACTCAACATAGTGATCTACAAATTGTCATGGATATTCCACTAGAATAGTCTATCACAACAGATCTTGCAATATTTTGCAATATTTTATTATATAGTGTTTTGCTTTAGATTTTAGATTTCATATTACTAGTTTACCACATAAAATAATGAAATTAACAAAAACTGAAATGAAAGAATCCAAGCAAATAAATGTACCATCCACATAATGAACATAAGATGTACCCTAAGAAAACCCAATACGAGAGAAACCCAACTAGAAGGTGAAGCATATGCCTTGCTCTTTTCTTTTGAATTATAAAATGCAAATACAAAGAAAGTGCACTCACTATGGAGTTTCCATAGACACTATGGCCTATATTGCTACTACAAAGTCTTCTACTTCATATATTTTGCTTCAATATCCCACTCTAAATGCTTTGCTCTATATGCAACAATACCCAATTCAATACTAATGGAATCCCTTCATTTCCTAGAGACTTAGTGTTTAACATGGCCTAATAGCCATTTAGGGTTAGTGGTGTGGTTTTTGCATACCTCAACTTTTGATGAGGTTTAGGGTTTTTTAACCCTCTAGAATCTTCTTCAAAGTACACACATGATTAGCTCTCCATGTGTGAGTAATGTGAGCTGACATTGCATCCATTCGATATCATGGTGGTCAACAAGATAGGTCAACTTACAACGGGCATAACTTCTACATACAAACTCTTACTGAGGTGATCTTTGTGCCTAGGAAATCTCTTGATGTGTAGAATAACATCACAAGACTAAGAACTTTGTTTAGAAAGTTTTGACCCCCAAAATAATCATTTAATATCTCAAATAGTCTCTAAATTTTTATAGACCTCAAATCCCCAAAAGAGTACGTGACCCTAAAATGAACCTACAAACCAATAACTCTATTTTTTTTATCCAAAAAAATAAAAATAAATAATAAATTATATAATAATCCATTTCAAATCACATAATATTTCAAATCTACATAACACATTATATTATTTTATTTTAATATATGATTTTTTTTATAATACACTTACATCATAAAAACAATTAATAATTTTAATATATTCTCATTACTTGAGAAGAAACATCCCATGCGAGAACATGAACATTAAAAAACATCATTTTTATGACTATAATATAAAAAAGGGGAGGCAACTTAAATCATATTATTGTTGAACTTTCCTTGAACAAGAAAAAGATTGGAAAAGGAAAGCCAAAAACATTTCTTATTAATTTTACTATATTTAATGTTTTATTACAATCTACTTGAAATAATTTTAAATGATTAAAAGAAATTAAATATTTTTCTTATTTTATAAGAAATTATATATATAATTTAAAAAAAAAAATATTATTACGCCAAAGGGGTTCTTTAAGGAGAGGTTCTCGCTCAATTTTCGTTGTCTATCGAGGTCCTATATAAGCATGACATGTGTCAGTGTAGCTCCAACTACCTGTCAATTTCCTCATATACTTCTTACCTTCCTCCTCCACCCTGTAGCACAACCTTTTCCCTTATCCTTCCTCTTTTCACTACAGATGTTGACAACACCGTCTTTGCACCATCGCTCTTAGATGTTGACAGCATCGCCTTTGCACCACCACTCTTAGATGTTACAACACTACCTTTACACCACCTCCCTTCCTCTTTTCATTGCAGATGTTGACAACAGTGTGTGATTAATATCAAAGTTTTGAGGTTTTCTTGGTTTCTTCGTAGAGACATTAACCATTGAGAGCGTCGCGGGAGAGATCTAGGTTGGAAAAACCTGTGATGGGTTCATTGTCTTCTTCTTCTTCGTGCAACCACAATAACAAGAAGAAATGGAGTGCATTTTATGAAGTTCAATTACTGGAGTAATCCTGATCAGTTAGAAGATGGGTATGACCATCGAACAACTTAGCCCACATAATAGCTTAGCACTGCCCAACTTGATGTTCCCTTGCTTTCTATGACAACGATAGCGAGCCCCCATAGGCCAGAAGGAGGAGAGAGTCCTCGTTCTCGGCCCCCACGCTCAAGATACTCCATAAGGTGAGCCAGCGAGACCGAACTTCAACAAAATGAGTGCATTAAAAACCAACAAAGAGAAGAAACCTGATGATTTTAGTTTTTTTTTCTTTGGTTTTGAGCAAAATTTGTGATTTTGTTCAGATTCGTCAGGGTAACATTATTAGCGCAGGGTTTCATTCGATTCCCTGGAAAGCACATTCAGGTGGTGGGTGGATTCATTGGTTTCATAGGGAATTGCAATCGATAACGTAGGTTGAATTCGAGGTTTTCTTGGTGTATAATCGTTTTCAGAGTCTTGTTTTATGGTTTTCTTGGTATATAACCATTTTTAGAGTTTTTTTTTCTTTCTTTATTGATTTTTTTTTTATACATACAACATTCTTGAAGAAATCTCATGAGGGGAAATCATCAATGTCGTCCATTTCTGAAGTTGTTTTCTGCACCGTCCCTTCCCACCTTCACCAACAAGGATATATGGCACAGGTGTTGCTTCTCGGACGATGATTAAGGTGGGTAGTGTGAGGCGGTTGGGGGATCTGATTGTGAACACGGGCGGGAAGTGCACAACAGTGGAGTGAACATGGAATCATCTAGAAGGGTTTCAAGGGGACTATCCTCCTCTATAGGAATACGCTCCTCCTCAGACACTGCAGAGAGATGGCAGAAGCTCTGCTCTCAACTCTTTCCATGTATTCGAAGAGTTTTCATTGTCCAGGGTGAACTACTACATAAAGCCTCTAGAAGGCTACTAATATCATTTTAAAAGGGAAACCGAGTAAACAAAACTCTCTCTACCTATAGGGCTCTTCACATATTATGTATTATGTTTATGAAGGGAGACATTGTTTTATAGATCCAAAAGTTTACTATGGTTTAATATCAAGAAATACTTATCCAAGGACAAGTTACTATCATCAGTAATACATATAATTCAATCTAGTGCAAATTTTCTATTTTTCTTGTGATCTGTTTTGACAAATGAGACAATTTTTCTCTCTGAAATATATGGTGCAATTGATGAAAATATCTAACCCAAACCAAGTCTCTTATCAAATAATTGTTTTCCTAATATGTTATTTTTCTTTGTACACTAAAGAAATGTATCTATGAGTGAGGTTCACATTTTTTAATTCACATTCTTTGATAATAATTATTAAAAAATTCAATATCAATAAATATCTCACAACAAAATAAAGATTCCACAACAAAATAATTATTATTGTATATATTCACTGAGATATATACTATTATATATGAAGTTATATGATATATATTTGAGCATATACAATTACTATTTTACAGAGTAAGAAGTATTTCATTGTATACATAAATATTTGAGCATATAAAATTACTATTTTACAGAGTAAGAAGTATTTCATTGTATACAATTCAATCCTACTTATAAAAAACTGACTGCTCCAAGGGCTGAAATCTTTTCACTGTAAATGTGACATTTCTGATATTTGGTTACGAGTTTATCCATTACAGGTAACGGTAACATTTGCTGCAATAGACAAAAAACATGGCTTTAGATGAGCAATGGACTTATGATGTTGTGTTGCATATAATGAGATGGATTTATCAATTTATTTTTTCCTTTGTTTTTCACATTGGTCACAGGTTCAATAGATACATGCATCAATTAGTTTTTTCACAATTTCAATAGATAGATTCATCAATTTCCTTTTACCTCTCTGTTTTCTTTTTAGCTTGCTCACAAGCTCAATAATGTGGGTCTTTTTAATTTTGTATTTTCATCTTTAGATCATATAAGTTTGTTGTGTGGTTCCAAATGTAATATGATATTCCTTGTAGGGAAGGGACTTAAAAGAAAGAGAGATGAAAGTTTTTTGGGAATACTTTTATTTACTTGTAGGTTAAAATTTATATGTTGATTTGCTTTATTTTTTTGGAATTTTTCATGTTAAGCTAATTAAATATCACTATTTTAGTTCATTATTACAATGTATGCTCATTTATTAGTAGGAGTAAAATAATTAATTATTTTCTAGTGAAAAGGGATTTCATTGTGAGCCTTACCATCTAATACTTTTATTACTTTATCATTTAAGTTCAACTAACTAGAGGAATCTTATAACTCTACCAAACTTCATTTAAATGTTCATTGCATCTTTGCACAAAAAGACAAATACCAATGTTTATTTCTATTACATCTTTTTGGATGAAAAGACCAGTGATGTTTTTCGGTTTTAGAAGAAAACATGCTATGATATGATAAGTAGATTTCTCATAGCTTGCTTATTGTTGAAGTGGTATGAGAATAAAGTAGACTTTAATTATATTTTGTAAATCAAGTAATAAATAATCATTTATTTTTTGTTTTGTTTTTTTTATAAATAATTATTTGTTTTTATAAATGATAATAAAATTTTTTATTGTAACGTTTACAATTGCATATTTTTAAACTTTTCATTATTATTTAATTGGAACTTTCATTTATTTGTATATGATTGTGCTTTATCTTTTGATCATTAAATGAATGTTCATCAAAATTTTATAATTATTTTTTTTTTAATAAAAATTGAAATTACTTTAATAAGAAAAACATTTTATTAGAGTAAAACTTGCATAGTTCACATTGACCTATTTGATATGGAAAAAGGCCATGTCTGCTCTCGGGTTGAGCTCTAACATAATCATACTTGCAAAGTTATGAGAATATATAATCAAATAGGTCAGCTAGCACGAAGTCTTCAACCATGACGTGAGTAATGAAGTAACGTTGATGATGTTAGAAGTCTTCACCCATGACGTGAGAGTAATGAAGTAACATTGATGATGTTAGAGCTCAATGTTGAGGCAATTTTTTTTTTTTTAATCAATTTTAAAATATATTCTCGTTTCCTTTTGAATTAGTGAGACTATTTTTAACTCATATTTGCCTTCCCTTATAATGCACGAAAATGGCTTTAATTGTGCTTTTTATGACAGTGTGGTTAGCCGCCCTTATTTTTAGAGGGACTTTGCTTTAATTTCTAATGATGTTCGTAAAGCATAGTTAAAACTACCATTAAATGAGTTTAAATGAGTTGCTTAGTTATAAGAGGAAATAGTTCATGATTATTAAAAACATTATAAAGCTTAGATATATAGAATTGGTGACAACTATACATTTTCATACTTCCATATTGCTATATTTTTCTATAGTTGACAAACAAACCAATAGTACTGGATGGTATATTGAGGCCACATGCCTGGTCAATAGCATATGATCATCTTAACCTGTCAGAACTTGTTGTGCAATCTACAATTGCATATATTGACTCTAAAAAGGTGATTAATGATAGTGCAAGCATCTACAATTGTATATATTGACTTTAAAAAGGTGATTAATGATAGTGCAACCAACTACTCTGCCCTTTATTCTTTATTCGGGGTTCTCT
>SNQJ01S0039134.1:114719-138530 GCA_010110895.2 Picea sitchensis
ATGTCCAGGGTCCCTTATTCATCAGCAGTTGCTAGCTTGATGTATGCAATGGTTTGCACAAGACTAGATATTGCACATGCAGTGGGAGTTGTGAGCAGGTATATGAACAATCCAGGTAAAGAACATTGGGAAGTAGTAAAGTGGATTCTCAGGTATTTGAGAGGTACTACTACTCATGCATTATGTTTTGGAGGTTTAGACACTTTTCTACAGGGATATGTTGATTCAGATATGGAAGGTGATAAATACAGTAGGAGGAGCACCAGAGGGTATGTTTTTACTATAGGTGGAACAACAGTAAGTTGGATTTCGAAACTGTAAAAGGTTGTTACAATTTCAACAACAGAAGCAGAGTATGTTGCTGCTACAAAGGCTAGTAAATAGATGATTTGGTTACAGAGGTTTATGGAGGAATTGGGAAAGAAGCAGGAGAACAACAGGTTGTACTGTGGCAGTCAGAGTGCCATTCACCTTGCAAAGAACTCAGACTCCATTCGAAGACTAAGCATGTACAGTTGAGGTACCACTTCATACGATTTGCCTTGGAAGATGGACATTTGAAGTTGGAAAAGATACACACTAGCCAAAATTCTGCAGACATGTTAACAAAGGGAGTAACCAGGGAGAAACTGAGTTCCTTCTCAGTTTCAGTTGGTCTTCAAGAATAAATATGAAGATGAGAAATTTTCCAGGTCCAAGAAGATTCAAAGTCCAGCATATACAACAGTGGTGGAGTTGTTGAGATCAGTCTCCAAGTGGGAGATTGTTGGTTGTGGAGCCTGATTATCTTCCTGATTCAGAGGTCCTTGCTTTCATCCATGTTTATACCCCATGAAGTATTTACACCCTAGAAGTATGTACACTCTTCCACGCAGGGGAGTGTAGAGGGGGTGTACCCCCTCTGCGGGGTCCGGGGGGACTATCCCCCCGGCTGGGGGGTCTGGGGGCAAGTGGGCCCCCAATGGGGGTTTTGGGGAGAAGTTGCCGAAGGAAAAATTGCCTTGTAAATGTATATTGTAATGTATTGTAAATATGGACTGTTCATTATAAGGTCACAGATCTAACAATAGAGATTATGTTAGGGTTTTTTTCCCTAGAAGGAAACCCTCTTTTATGAGGGAAATGTATTGCAACTATGGTTGATGGTGAATATTGTATTATGAGATAAGAGACTATGAGAGAAAGAAGAGGAAGTTACAGTGGGTTTTCTGTAGGTTGTATCCCTTCATATGCTGGATAATAATAAAGGAAGGACTTGGAAATTTCTCTGGTGGACGTAGCCCACACTGGGTAAACCATGTAAATCTGTGTCTCTATTGTATTGTGTATCTTCTGTGTTTTGTTTCTGCATTTGTTTTATTTTATTGCTCCACAGTCCTATTTTTCTAACATCCCAGGTGCCGAAACACTGAAACACTATATCTCATCCACACTATTATCATTTCGGGTTTTTGCAAGTCGGGATTTCGGGACTGATGATTACAAGAGGTCTTTCCCTTAGGTATCCCAGGTGCTGAAACACCGAAACATCAAGACTCTAACAAATCTACACTATTCCAAGGTTTCGCAAGTCGAGATTTTGGGACTGACGAGTACAGGAGACTTGCCTCTAGATATCCCGGGTGCCGAAACACCGAAACATCAACTTCTAATCACACTATACTTATTTCGGGGTTTCGCAAGTCGGGATTTCACGACTTGTGAATACAAGGAAACTTGTCCTTGGGTATCCCAGATGCCGAAATGCTGAAACACCAAATTCTAACCCGGGTGCCAAAATGCCGAAACACGAACATCTGAGGGAACCATTCTTTCTGGTGCAAGGTTTCCAAACTTAGGCCATAAAATCTTTCAACGGACTCTTGGATAATTATCACCAGACTTGGGGACATGAATGAAAGGCCTTCTTAACTTATCGAGTTATGAACTCTGTCACAGGGGCGAGGTAAGCTTAAATATTTTACTTAAACAATAGTCCCTTCAAGAAACTCACTTTGGCTTTGGAATATGATGGAGCTTCCTGGAAGGAGGTGCCTTCGGGAAAACAAACCAAGGTATATCATGGGTCATGTATATGGGGTAACTCTCCAAGGAACGAGCTAGAATCTGAACTTATACATTCTATACGTAAACCGATTATGGTCATTTAAGTATAAGCATGCATTCATTTTATTGCTGATCGGAACACCAGGCAAGCACTTCTATACAGAAACCAATCATTTATAAGTGTACAAACATGAGCATGCATCCATTATATTTAATTCAATATGCGAGATTTAAAACACTTATCAGAAAGAACACCAAGTATGGCACGACTGCTGAGAGGGGTGCTCGTCTCCACCCAGCCGTAGGCTCAGCGACTCCAAATGGATTTACCACTAGCCACCCCTGAGCTAGACCACGATGCTTTGAGAGTCAGTCTCTTACTTCCCGCTCGTCGAAAGTCTAGAACGAAGGTTACTCTCCTTCTCCTCTGCTCATGATTCACTGTATTTCCCGGAGTTCCTCTGGTTCTCCTTCCATGATTCTTGTCGTGTGTGTGTGTGTCTGTATCTGTATGCTCCACCCCTCCCTCCTTCCACACTTCTTTCCTCCTACGAGGTTTTGTGTGGCACAAAATTCCGTGTCCGATGGTCAGGTCTGAGAGATTCTACGGATGGGCGGTTCACCCCATCCCCTCATTTACTCTTGAGGAGCCTCCCCACCTACCATCTGGGTGGGTAATTCATTTTGGGGTCTGAGTGCGAGCTTTGGTTTTCCTGAGCATGTACAAACCAATACAGTTTTTGTTTGGTGGAAGTTAATGTAGCCACTCCCAGCCCCTTCCACCACCTCTCATCAGCCATCGTGGTCTCTTTTCAGCACATCCCCCTCTAAGTAGTCATGCAACATATATTCATACATCATTTACATTCCTCAGACCTTTTATACAAAGGTCATTTAAATCAAACATTGACAATCTTTGAGTTTGCTATAGTTCTTGGCCAGTATAGTTATTTTTACAGACTAGGGGAAACAGGGTGTTACAGGTACCCTGTGTTGATCATGGTGTTGCTTGTACTTAGCATTGGATTTCTGCAAAATCTCTTGGACCTATTGGAGGATGTGCTAAATCCTCTCAATGAATCAGGTAGCTTTGTCGATTGTAGATTGATCATGGGAAGAGTCTTTCTGTGTGGTGGAAAGAGGTAGTGCAACATCAATGGGACCCAAGGGTTGGAATCCCATCCCCAAATAAAATGGGTTATGGTCGATGGAGCTATGGAGGGTCATGTTATAACTGTGTTGAACATAGGGGAGACTCTCATCTCATGTACGTGGATGCTTGGAGTTGTACATGCGCAGGATGTGCACAATCATCCGATTGACGACCTATGTTTGGACGTATGTTTGGTGGTGGAAAGCAGTGGATTTCGTGAGCTTGGTGTCCAACAGTGACTAGAGACTCGACCAAAATGTTCTAAGGAACCTATTGTCCCGGTCGGAGATGATGGTTTGTGGTATCCTAAAATGGACCCACACTTGTTTGAAGAAGATCTTAGCATTATCTGCCATTGTGATATTCTTCATGCAGGCTGTGAGGATGGCGATCTTCGAAAACAAATCAACGACCACAAATACACAGTCATTTCCTTGCTTGGTTGATGGAAGGCTAGACATGTAATCCATTGAGATGGATTCCCAAGGCTTCTCGGGATTAGGAAGAGGGGTGTATAAGCCTTGATTCTTGATGGTTGGATTGGAAATGACACAGGAAATACAAGATATGATATACTTGTTGACGTCCTGTCAAATTTTTGGCCAATAAAAATGTTTCTGAAGAACAACCATAGTTTTCTCCATGCCAAAATTTCCTGCCATCCGACTGTAGTGGGCCTCCAAAATCAACTTTGCATGCTCACTTGTAGGAACACAGGGATGGCCCAGATGGCATAATAGTCTATCTTGAATGTGAAAATTGGTGATAGTTGCACATGTACCCAAGAGCTGATAGGTGGTGGCGAAGTTCGAATCTTGCTAATAAAGTTGGGGCCACCCAGATGCCTCATGTCCATAGGAATGGAGCACAGTGGTGAGTGCAGCCACATGAGGTCAACTGAGGCAGTCAATGACACGATTTGAGATCCCTGTCTTATACTTGATGTTGATATGGAACTGTTGCAGGTAGGTGGACCACTTCTAATGGCAATTGTTCTGCAATTTCCCTTGTGTCTATATGAACTGCAGAGGCTTGTGATCAATGTGGATGATCGTCTCCTTTCCTAGAATGTAATGTTTCCATTGACAACGGGCTTGTACAATGGAATACATTTCCTTGTCATAGGTGGGGTATTTTCGAACAATATCTGAGAATGTCTCACTATGGTATGCCACTGGATGACCGTGTTGAGTGAGAACTGCACCTACAACATAGTAAGATGCATCAGTATCAATCTCGAATGGTTGTTGCAAATCGGGCAAGGAGAGTACTAGAGCTAAGCACAAGTGATGCTTCAAATCATCAAATGCTTGTTGTTCTTCCTTCGACCACACAAAATTTTCCCTGCCACTGCCCTTAGTCACCTAGTTGAGAGCCTATGCAATATGGGAGAATCCCAACATGAACCTTTGGTAGAAGTTGGCCAGTCCCAAGAAGCTCTGAATCTTGGTCAGTGTGGTCAAGGCTGGCCAGTCATGGATGACTTGGATATTAGCTGGATCAACATGTACCCCATGCTCATCAACAATGTACCCCAATTATTGGACCATGTTCATGCCAAAAGAGAATTTGTCCAAGTTGGTATATAGCTTATGCTGTCACAGAGTGCTCAAAACCTGTTGAATCTATCGCATGTGCTCCTCCCAAGTTTTGTTGAAGATGAGGATGTCATCCAAATATACCACCACAAAGGAGTTGGTGAAGGGTCTAAATACATCATCCATCAACCTCATGAAAGTGGTTGGTGCATTTGTTAAGCCAAAGGGCATGACCGGCCATTCGAAGAGACCTTCTTTAGATTTGAAGGTTGTCTTCCGTACATCAGTTGGTTCGATGGGAACCTGCTGGTAGCGAGACTTTAGGTCAATCTTGCTGAAGAAAGTTTCCCCCTTGAGTTGGTCAAGAAGGTCATCAATCCTAGGAATGGGATACCATTTCCTAACTATGATTTTGTTTAAGGCTATGTAATCAATGCAGAGTTGCCAAGTCTTGTCCTTCTTCTACACCAGTACAATCAAGATTCCGCAAGGGGAGGAGTTGGGTATGATGTGCCCCTTTTGAAGAATATCTTGGATATAACACTTGATTTCATTATTTTCCATCAACGAGCGACGATAGAGTGGTCCATTAGGTAGAGGTGCACTGGGGATCAGATCAATTGTATGCTTGAATTGGCAGTGCATCGATACCCCGATGGGTGAGGAGAAGATGTCTCTGTATTCTTCCACAATCCTGTCCACTTTCTTCTACTACAAAGAGAGGATATGTGTAGAGGCCATGGATGTGGCAGCGACCTTCTGCTTACTGTGAGCATGGATCACAAATATGACGAAATTTTCGGTCTATGAAATGACCTTAATGCATTTCTTAGCAGAGATTAAAGAAATAGCGCTACCTTTGGTATCCTTTACAATTATCTACCCAAATTAATAATAACATTGCAGGGTCTAGACTCATACGCAACATGACGCTTCAACAAATATGGTTTTCCTAAAAGAACATCACAAACTTCAAGGGGAGAAATATCACACAATACCTCATCTTTGAAAGGCTTGATGTCATAGGGCAGACGACATTGTTGTATGACACAAAAATCTCTTCCTTGGCAAAGCCAATCGATGGTGTAGGGCTGCGGGTGCGGTGTTGTTGGAAGGTCCAGTTGCTTGATGACCTCTGCTAAAATCAGGTTCTTATGACTACTACTATTGACAATGAAATGAATCAGAACCCCCTTTACCCACATTTATAAGTGAAAGAGGCGTTCCCCTTCCTCTGGTTCTTCTGGTTCGCTTGGACAGACTTTGGTGCTAGCGAAAGTGGCATTGGGTTCAACATTGATAATCTGATTCCCTTCTTAGGGATTTGATTCAGAATCAAAATGGACCTCTGACTCGGAAGCCTTCATCTCGACCATGAGTAACTGGTTGGAGCAACATTCTTCATTGTTGTGCCAAGGGATTTTATGGTACTCACACCATTTTCCCGTGTCCTTCGTCTTCTCATTTCCCTTCTTGTGTTGCGGCTTGGACTAGTTGTCCTGAGAGTGTCCATCTTAGCTTGGTCCCTTGCTATGTGGGTTGGGGCCACGTTTTCCCTGCTTCGGCTGTGAGGAGTTCGTAGATCCAAACTCTCATCTCTTTAGCTTAAATTTCTGCTCGATCTTGGCAACATATCTATAAGTCATGCCCAATGAGGTAATGTACAGAAAATCCATTTTTGTTTGAATGTATCTATGAAAAAAACTTCGGTATTTGAGCACCAGATGATGCTTATATTCTTTGATACCCAATTTGGTGTGTAGGGTATGGAAAATATTGGTGAAATCTGGTACTGTCTGGTCCCTTTCTTGACGCAGGGTGGTCCATCTGGTGTACTGGTCCTCATAGCTTCCAACCGGGTAGTATTGTTCTTTAATGGAATCCTGGAAGGAATCCCATGTAGGGTTCACCACAAATATTGTATATTCCTCTATGACCCTTTGCTCAGAGTAAGTATCCCACTAGTGCTTAACATAGGGGACGAACTTGAGGAGTGAAAAAGTAATATTTTCCCTATCGAAAAAATTGTGGACCAAAGAATACCCTTCAAGCATATTCAAACACTTATCTACAACATCCGCATCTATTAGTCCTTCAAATAATGGAATATCAAAATTTACCTGTACCTTGAAGGGGGTTGCATGGCCGCTTGATGAAGATGTTTCTCCTATGGGCAATCGTCGAAGGATATGCGTAAAGTTGTCCATCATTTCATTCCTTTTTCATGCAAGGGATTCCTCGAGCAACATTTTAATAGGATCTCCTGCTCCATCATCTTTCTTTTTCATCCCCCATGGGTTTTTGTCGATCTCGGGGTGACCGATGCTATAATGGCTTGATTGTTTTGAGTCCCAACTTCTTGTACCCAGATCTTGTCGGGGACATGCACGAAGAAAAATAAATGAAGAGCAGACCGCTCTGATACCACTGATTCAGATTTAGGAGCGGAACAAACTGATTAATAGACGGAAGACAATAAACACNATATCTAGTTAAAAATATATTATATTGAATAAATGAAATAGGATGAAACTATAAAACTATAAAACTGCAGAACTGAAACACTTGCTCGAATGGTGGTAGTTATCCTTGAGAAGAGATGTGGTTGCTATGCGCATCCGTCTAAGTAGAATGATTACAATGAGTCTCTAGAGGCCTTTTTGATTGTACTCATGAATGCCAAAACCCTAAACATCCAAAAACCTAACCCTAGGAGGTGAAACACCAAAATTCATGTGGGACCCTATGGGTAAGTCGGTACCTCAAGTTCTCGGGGTCATAACTTTTGCATATGACCTCCTTTTTAGGCGCGTGATAGCCCGTTGGAAAGGTATTTCAGAGAACTACACATGCTATTGTCAAACTCTGACTCTGTCTATAGTTTTACTATGGTGAGACAAAAATATATTATTTAGGTTTCCAAAATGGCCCTAGAAGTACAACACGATGTGCTGACATGAAAACATACAAAATAAGCCAATTGGATTAGGTGAGAGGCCACAGTATCCACTTGGAAGATGTGTAGGGCTTCAGACAACCCTAGAAGTGTAGAACCCACAATTATAAGGAAGTACAAAAGAACGTGCTGAACTAAAATGGATAAGAGGAGCCATTTGTAATAGGTGGGTGGCCACCAATATCCACATGTTGGCCACTCCACCCATCATCGGGGACAAAAATATGATAAGTTGTAAAAGGGTGTTGAGGTTTTTAAGTAATGTAGAGTGAGGGGAAGAAAATAGTTGTACCATAGTAGCAGGAGTTGGGAGGTGTTGGCATAGGGGCATACCCAAGGTTCAATGCTACAACAGTGCACCAACAAAACCCTAACTACCAGCCCTTTCAAAAACACCTGCGAAGTAGATGAAGTCTCACCTAAGGTAGAGGTAGGGGTGGTTGCGAGACTCAAGTGTGTACGACCTTAGCTGGACACAGATATGTGATTATATCACTTACAGAGCACTTAGCATATATCATTCATCAATATTCAACCCTTATTATACTTCATAGATAGCACAAAGCATCGAAATATTTACTTAGAGCTAAGGTATTTCAACACTTAGCAATGGTAAAACAAATCAGATCCAGTAGATAAGCACTAAGCATATTCATAAATGTCAGATCTAACATTCACACACATTTAAGAATCACAAAGCATAAGTGAATCTATCTAAATACATCAAAGCACTTAGCAAAAGCATATATAAGCACATTAAGTCAAAGCACAAAGCATAACACACAAATTTACGTGGTTCACCCCCGCCCTGGGGCTACGTCCACCAACTCTTATTCTTTATTAGAGTCTACAATTGATTACAACACAGAGCCACCAAAACCCTTCTTCACATAAGACAGAAGATCTGCACAGCTCGTTAGATCCTTCTTCCTTGCGCTACAACACAAAGCCTTCTATAACTTCTTACATCAACTTGCACTTAGCTCTGCAATCCTTTTACAATCATGCACAAAGCACTAACAAAGTCTATTAGCACTTATCTTACATTACATACACCTCTCTATCTATCTATATTCCAATAGATGCCTAGATATCTATTTATACATTACAAAAGTGGGCCTAAGCATGGGTAAACCCACAGGCCAACATCCCTTTCCCATTACATATTCCCAAAAACCTAAAAGGGACCTGAAGTGGGCCGAGATCCCTTGATCTCTACTTCATCTTGTGCTCTTCCTTCGATAGGGTGTCGAAGTCCCAAAATAGGTCACATGAACAAGATTATCCCAAAACTTGGTCAAGGTCCAATAGGCCTCCAACACTCACCTGTGACTTGTCCCGAGTCACTCTAGTCTGACAAATTCTACCTCAAATGCCTTGAGCTTGGATCGGGTTGCTTCGACCTGTTTCATTGCTATGACCTCTTGCTCAGTGAAGTCCTAGATCACTGCATTTTTCACTAATCCTTCCAAGCATTGTTCTGCTGTGATGACAACCTGTTCAAGTTCATCTCCTTGGCTTTCAACTTTAGTGAACAGTTGACATGACTTCTCTTGCATTGGTTGAAGTCATTGAGAGACTTCCATCAATTTACTTTGGATCATGTCAATCTATTGTTGGGCGGTGCATTGCTCATGAAACCTCTTCATCCTTTCAACTGGTGACAAGGCCTTCAGCTGCGCTTGTAACGTATCTGCATGCTGCTTCGCTTCTTGGAGCTACGACTCCAATTCCTGCAACTATGGATTCTCTGTGAGGTTCTCATAATTCTGAGTGCTCCTAGAGCTCAGCTGCTTTCATTCCAAAGCAAGAGCTTTTAATCTGCCAACTGTGCTGCGAGCAATTACCTCACGTAGGTATATTATATCTTGAGGTGTCTCGAGCACAGTATGAAGTTCCATATCTGCAATGCGCTGCTGGAGCTTCTGGATTACCTCTTCAAGTTGTACCACCTGTTGTGGAATTCTTTCTTTAGCCTGTACTTCGACAACTGTCACAGAGCGGAGTGCTCTGTTGACTAGTTCCTTTACTTCAAGCTACTCTGCGAGAAAATGTTCCTTGCTTTGTTGTAGCTCTTCTTTCTCTTTGTCCCATTGTTATTGAAGAGAAATTTTTTCTCGTTCAACAACATGGTGTTGCTTGACAAGTACTCCATGTACCTGCATCAAAGCCTGGGTGGATTGCGTGGCTTCTTCCTAATCTCGTCGAAGTCGAGCTTCGACCATATCAGCAATCTAGTGGAGTTGAGTTGGCTCATCTCCCGGTTTTACTGTTCCTGCTATCAGAGGCACAGTGGAGACTGTGCGGCTAGACTGGAGTTCCTGTTGCACTCCTTGGAGTTCAATCCCGATGCAATTATACATCTTCTCCTACTTCGCTTCCTACTTTGCCACTACTTCCTGTGAGGCATCGTTCACAACTACAATGATGAAATTAATATCATCCAATGTGATGGTAGTCCACATCTTGGTTATAGGGGTTTTAGGTTTCGTCCGAGAGGAAGATTTTAGAGGTGAAACCTTCCTTTTCTTCGACAAGTCCACTTCGTCCCTAGGCGGTGGTACTTCACCTTTCTACTGTTCAATTTCTGCGCCTTCTATCTCTTCGCCATCACCCCCTTTGTCTGGTGTGATAGAGGCAGTCTTTACAAATGCACTTTCTACATCGTGAACCTCTTCAATATTCTTCGTCTTGCTTGGTCCTGGTGTATCTGGCACAGTTTCTGGGCTATCAATATTAGACAGCTTCGTGGGGTTCGCTGGAATGAGAAGGTCTACCGACCAATCCTTGGTGATCTCTTCGATGTCTTCCTCAGTCAACATGTAATATGACTACAACTTTTGTTTGTGCTCATCAACGTGCGCTATTATATAAATGAAGTGGCAGTCCGCACTGAACTTCATTAAGGGCCGAAGCCTATGGAGGGTATTCGGGGTCATACGAGGATTAGACTGGGTGGTGATCTTCAACTGGTTGTAGTAAGTATGGAAGACGGCATTAGATTTCCACTGCTTGTTCATATCATTAGAGTACCACAAGGTGTTGAACTTCACAGCCAAAGGTTCGAAGGGCTCGATGTCCAGGAAGGTCACACCTTCTGGCATCTCCCATGCAATGAAAGCGATCAATATGAGAAGCGAGCTAAAGTGGAACTCATACCCTTGGTCTTGTGCTTCCCTGCAATCAAGTTCTAGCTGGTTTACAAGGTACTTCGCCCAATTCATCTAAAGTCCTTCTGTGCACTTCCCTGCGAGATCAACTACGAATCCATTCACTTGGGTGGGTTGGTTCTTGCGAACTAACTTGCCTGCGATCAACTGACATGCAAGGGGAACTGCGCCGCTCTGAATAGAGGCTACCTTGTAACCTCGCATTCCCTTCTCGACATCGCAATAATTTTCTTTGATTCTCTGTGCTAATGCTCGGTTTGAGGTCTTTCCAGGGTAAAAATCTTTTAGGTCAGGGCCCTGCATGCTAAGCCCTATGATCCGATTGATCAAGGTCGGATCCATAGTGATGTGTCAGTTCAACCATAAGTATCCTCTATGATAGCATGAAAACAATAACTATACACATTCATTCACCTCCTGATGTCATTCGAAGTGCAAAATCTTCAGCACATTGAGCAGTGTGGATTGCGCGAGGTTCTGGGTCCATGACTGTGGGATAATATTTGAATTCTTGCCTTTAGTTCTGGTCAGATACTTGTGTGGGGAGAGCATGCTCTAAGCCTTCCTGTCATCAAGGTTGAAGTCATTGAACTTCAATGATGTGATCTTATCCTGGTCGGCTCAAACTATGCGTATCCCTTTCAGGAGGTACGTCGTGACCAAAGCATAATCAAAGTCTCTAGGCACTCTGTCCTGGTTGATGGCATCTCTTAGAGGGGGTAGGTAGGTAGGTATAATGCTTCGAATCAAATTGGCATTCATGATATCGTCTCTGTGTTTAGTATGCTTCTCATCAACCTGTCGGGATGGTCCGACTTGAGCAGTGGACGGAGAGGTTGCTAGTCCTCTCGTCGATGATGCTTGAACACCTGTAGATACTCCTCTTTCCAACATGACTCTCTCAGTCATTAGATCAAGAAACACTTCTATTTCGGATGCTTCGACTGCGGTGAGCTCGAAAGACATACGCGCTCAGGATAAATTATCGGGGTCACAATGATCTTAAACACTACACAAGAATGAACAACAAGGGCGTGATGATCACTGTATACACTTGCTAGTCTGCGGGTTTCGAATTCTCAGTTGGAAAAAGTGTTATTCAGGCATGGTGTGATGAGATATATAGGCGATCTTGGCAATGGTTATGAGCTTCATTAATTCATGTTTTTCCCATTATGGCACGGTCCAATGGGCTGGTGGTGAGCCATCAATGCTTTTTGATTCGTTCGGAGCGACAATCGAATGAATATATCGGCCTCTAATTGCTATATTGCTTCTCCATGGTGAAGTGGCATATGTCATTGTTCTGATATCCCGGCGAAGCTCCAATTTTGCAAAGTTTCTTTCTGCGGGGTACCCTCTGGAATGTGTTGTAACTTTTCAATCTTAGCCTTCTTCTCACTCATCTTTCTAGCCTTCTTCCCAGTGAGCTTCATCTCGGTGGTTCTTTTCCCGTTATGATTCTTATTTTCCTTGGACAGAGGCACTTCACGTTATTGAGGTTCTCTCCTAGGACTCAAGGGTAATACTTCTTCTATATCTGAGACATATACTTCAATCTTCTGTAAGTTCTCTGACATTCTTACAGCTTTGCTAAGTAGCTTTGATTTGTTCTCCTGTTCTTCAATCAACTGTGTGATCCTTCTAGTCATGAAATCTTTTAACTCTTGTCTCTGTTGTTCTCAAACTTCTTCTTCTTCCTTCTTTCTGGCTTGATCTCTTTAAATCCAAGGTTTTCCAAGTAACATAGTAAATGGGGCACTGTCCTCAATAAAGTTGATAATCTCAAAATCTTCTTTTGTCAAAGTTCCATTGACATTCATAGATATCTGAGTGAGCCTTCCACATAGGTTCACCAGTTTTCCTCTGAATATCCCTATTCCTCTTAATGAAGGGATCATAGTAAGCCTTCCTATAGTTTACCAAGTTCTCTCTGTCATAACATTCACCTGTGTTTACTCATTCAGAACACAGTCAATGTCGAAGTCTCCTATTCTTACCTCAATGCATTCTTTTTCTTTAAATACCTCTGATAACCTAACATGTCGGTGGTCATTCAAGGTGTCTTTCATATGTAGTAATACCTTCTCTGATTCTTTCTGGGGTTCTGCTATTTCTGGATCTGCCTTAGGGTTTTCTTGGTTCATATTCATTCTTTCAAGCTTAGAAATCATTCTAGTGCAATCCAACACTTCATGGTCCATAGCTTTGCAACAGAGACAACTAGATCTTCCACAAGAGAATTCCTTAGAAAGATGTCCCAGTCTTATGCAAATGTAACATAGGGTTAATCCTCTCTTTCTTTTAAATGATCCCCAGCCTCTTCTGTACTGTGCACTAGGATCGTGGTAGCTAACCTACAAAAAATTCTTTCTATGATCCTGCATCCATTTGTTAGTCCCAACATTCTTTCTATGCATAGGTATAACATATCTATCATTATGCTTATCAGATCTATTCATATCAAAATTTCTTTCATCTATTAATGCCCTAGTTTTTAAGCTAGGACAAAATATATCAAACATACCTAGATCCATGCTCTAGAAACAAAAATTTCCACGTATCTTACTTCTACAAAGCACAAAGCTTCCAGATCTAAGAACTTTTAACTATTCTTACCTTTATTAGAGTACAGAGCTTACAGATCTTACCTATTTTCTTCAGATCTGACCTCTTTTCTTCAGAAATTTCCACTTTTACCTTTCTTAGAGCAAAAAGCGTTCAGATCTTGCTTGTTTTCTTTAGATTTGTCCTTCCTTTCTTGGCACAAAGATTCACGGGTTGATTAAAAAGATGCACACTAAGGCAACAGATCTACGCATAGAGCTTCCACAGTTTCCAATTGAATCTTTGAACAAAGCTTCTTCTCCCTTAGTTTCCAACAATCACAGTTTCAGGTCTGGGAACATAACCATTTGTTGGCACAAGAGCATATCTGAGGTTCAACGCTACAACAACTCACCAAAAAAACCCTAACTACCGGCCCTTTCAGCAACACATGTGAAGCAGATGAAGTCTCACCCGAGGTAGAGGCAGGGGTGGTTACGAGACTCAAGTGTTTGCAACCTTAGCTGGGACACAGATCTGTGATTATATCGCTTACAGAGTAGTTAGTATCGATCATTCATCAATATTCAACCCTTATTATACTTCACAGATAACACAAAGCATTGCAACATTTACTTAGATCTAAGGTATTTCAGCACTTAGCAATGGTAAAACAGATAAGATCCAGTAGATAAGCACTAAGCATCTTCATAAATGTCAGATCTAACATTCACACACATTTAATAAGCACAAAGCATAAGCAGATATATCTAAATACATCAAATGACTTAGCAAAAGCAGAGATAATCACATTGAGTCAAAGCACGAATCATAACAGATAGATGTACATGATTCACTCCTACCCTGGGGCTATGTACACCAACTCTTCTTCTTTATTAGCCTCTTCAATTGATTATAGCATAGAGCCACCAAAACCCTTCTTCGCATAAGACAAAAGATTTGCGCAACTCGCTAGATCCTTCTTCCTTGCGCTACAACACAAAGCCTTCTATAACTTCTTACAACAACTTTCACTTATCTCTGCAAGCCTCTTATAGTCATGCACAAAGCACTTACAAATTATATTAGCACTTAGCTTACATTACATACACCTCTCTATCTATCTATATTCTGATAGATGCCTATATATCTATTTATACATTACAAAAGTGGGCCTAAGCGTGGGTAAACCCACGGGCCGACATCCCTTTCCCATTACATATTCCCAAAAACCCAAAAGGGACCCAAAGTGGGTTGAGATCCCATGATATCTTCTTTGTCTTGCGCTCTTCCTTTGACACGGTGTCGAAGTCCCAAAATAGGTCACCCCCACCCTGGGGCTATGTCCACTAACTCTTCTTCTTTATTAGCGTCTTCAATTGATTACAACACAGAGCCACCAAAACCTTTGTTCACATAAGACAAAAGATATGCACAACTCACTAGATCCTTCTTCCTTACGCTACAACACAAAGCCTTCTATAACTTCTTACAACAACTTGCACTTAGCTCTGCAAGCCTTTTACAGTCATGCACAAAGTGCTTACAAAGTCTATTAGCACTTAGCTTACATTACATACACCTCTCTATCTATCTATATTCTGATAGATGCCTAGATATCTATTTATACATTACAAAAGTGGGCCTAAGTGTGGGTAAACCCACAGGCCGACATCCCTTTCCCATTACATATTCCCAAAAACCCAAAAGGGACCCGAAGTGGGCCAAGATCCTGTGATCTCTACTTCATCTTGTGCTCTTCCTTCGATAGGGTGTCGAAGTCCCAAAATAGGTCACATGACCAAGATTATCCCAAAACTTGGTCAAGGGCCAACAGGAGGTTTTTAAATAAAGTAGAGTGAGGGGGAGATAGTAGTTGTACCACAGTAGGAATAAAAACAAGGGAAAATAAATAAATATTAAAAAAAAGGAAGAAATTAAAATAAAAAGTATAAAAATGAAGGATCTAACCTGACAATGGTTGTTAACTAGTTATAGGTTTATAACAGAAGACATGAAATTGATAGTCAATGACTGGGAGGAGGATTGGAATAGCACCCCCAAAAAATAAAGGGCCATCAAAAGAGGAGGAAGAACAAGAAAAAAGTGATGAGGATCCTCATGATGACAAGAACAATGGCGTAGGAGCTCCTCTCGAGCCATACACAATAGCGGTGCAACAATCAATCCCAGAAGTAGGGACAAAGAGGAAGGATGCAGGGACAGGACCCACAGGGGGGTGCACAGGAAGGATAACGCATAGAGACAGACCCCATTTTATATATTAAGTAATGATGATACAGACAGAATTGGATACCAGATACAGAGTACCACAAAAGAAATATGGGAGGAAGAAGCAAGGAAGCAAGAAGAGCAATAGAAAAAATTGCAGGATTTTTGATCTGGTGTTTTACCTATTTTTCCGATGCCCAAATCTCTTTTTCATATGGAAGTTATAAGATCTATTCTTTTATTTAGCTCTTTTCAAAATTATTATCACGTTTTGTGAATCAATTTTCCATGGGACAAAATGAGGTATGGGTAATCGTTGTTTTGTGATGATTTTATTCTAATTTATCTTCAATTGAGTGATTACTATTTCCTAACATTTCCCGTTTGCTTGCAATAGGCAAAAAACGTGATCTGACCTTCCATCCAATCCTTCATCCAGTCCTCCATCTAGTCATCCATATGATTCTCAATCTGGCACTCGGAGCACAGTGCAGTTGACGGTTGGCATATTGGCGGGCTTCTATGGGTGAATCAAAGACACAGGTTTGTTTGTTTGTTTGATTTGATTTTTTGTTTTTGTTTGCTTGATTATAAAACAATTATAATAACTAAAAAAAAAAAAAAATTGTTTTATTATAAAGAATTCACTTTTTTTATATAAGAACAAAAAACATATATTGTTTGTTTATTATAAAAAATTGTTTTTATTTCTTTTGTATTCTTATTTAAATCAGTATGGATGATCAGGAGGATCACAACCATGTGAGACATTATGAGGGAGAATAAGTAGGAAACCAAACAGAAACTACTTTTGGGTTTCCAATTTTGGATACCACAAAAAATGTTAACATGAAGAACATTCCACTCTTTGCACTACCCACCTTTTATGGTAAGAGCAGTGAGGACCCAAATACCTTCCTGTTTGAGTTTGACATCTTGTGTAGAAGTTATAACTACTTTCAAGATGCTCATAAATTAAAACTTTTTCCTACCACTCTCAAGGATTATGCACTTAGATGGTTCATGGGATTAGGAGAGTCTAGTATTAGATCTTGGGAAGATATGAAGACTATATTTCTTAAAAAATACCAAGACTATTTCAAATATAAAGATTCTCATAATGATATTTTTAAAATTCAACAGTTAGAGGATGAGAGTCTCGAAGATTACATGGTACAATTTGCTTGTACTTCACAAAAATTGAAATATCATGACCTTCCAGACGATGCAATCATGACTCTTTTTCTTAAAGGAATTTTGGAAGAATATCTAGAGACACTTAACCTGATGGAATTAGGAGACATCTCTCATAAATCATTCACTGAAATCTATGAGAAGTGTAGAAATTAATCATGAAGTAGGACCAAAACTGGAAAGAGTGTTCGAGATCCCTATAGTAGAAACCTAAAAGGAGTTAGTTCTGGTGGGATTACAAGGGTAGAAATAGGAAACATGTTGAAAACTTCAAAACTGATATTCTAAGTAAAATAGGTTCCCAGTTGGACACTTTAAAGATTAAGAAGAAACAAGAGGAAGAGAATGCAACAATGTGCATATTTTGTCTAAGGTGCAGGAAGAAGCATTCCTCAAGGGAATTCCCATTAGACAACATTTCAGTTTGTGGCTTTTGTATTGAAGATCACCCAACTGGAAAATTCCCATCACTGCCTGGTTTATTATCCATTTATAAAAGTGGGGATCCTAGGGAATCTTCTTATGCACCTAGGAGGCTATGGCATCCTAGGAGTCATCCTATGTACCGGGATCTACCACCTCAAGCTCCACCTTATTACCAACAACCACAAAAATGGAACTCACCAAATTGGAAAAAATGTTCTCCACAGTATGCTTCACACCACCCTTGCCTACAAGGATGGAGAGGAGGGCATACCCAAGGAAACACTCGGATTCCACCTGTTCCTATGGCCACTCCTCTTTACCCACAATTTCCACCAAACATCCAACAACTTTTGCCAGGTTTTTCCCCCCACCTTTACCTCCTATTCCACAACAACCCCAACATTTTCAAAATATAAGTTCCCCAAGACCAACATTATTATCATCACAACCAGTTCTTAACCCGAATAATAAACCAACTCAACCTCTTCACAATGTTGAGCTGCAAACCTTCCCGACATATGTTATTTCTCATGTTCCATTAAATGAGATTCAACCAAGGTCGGGGAAAGTTATGGATAAACAGAGGCCTTCAATAGTCATCTGGTAATAAGAAGAAGAAGATGAAACTCCCGAAAAACCAATGGATGACACTAAGTGGGAAGATGTTATTATTCCCAAAGACCAAGAACAAAATCTTCCCCAAAGTGAATCTTCAAATATTACAAAACCCCCTTCTTATTCAAAGAGATTAGCAATTGAGAAACGAAAAATTCGACTGGAATTTGACATTATAAATGAATTGAAGAATATATGTGTCAAAATTCCCCTGTTACAATCCATAAAGGACATTCCAATTTATAGTAAGGTGATCAAGGAATTGTGTATCAAGAAGCCAGGTAGGAAACATAAAGATCCTCCAACAGTACATCTGATAGGAGAATTGTCTGAATACATATCAGAGCATCCTAGGGTCACAAAGTATACAAACCCAGGAAATCTCATAGTAACGATAACCATTAATAAGGTTCCCATTGGAAATACTCTCATAGAACTAGGGACAATCATTAATGTTATGACCATTACTACCTTAGAAGAATTACAGTTGAAACACTTCCTTAGACCTACCCCAACTATTTTGTAATTAGCAGATAAGACAAAAGTTATACCTGAAGGAATATTGGATGATATCAAAGTCACATTAGCATCATGGGAATATCTAGTAGATCCTTGTCATTCAAAGGATCCTGCTAAAGGGAATCTCGTTATCTTGGGAATACCTTGGTTGGCCACAACCAATGCATTTATTGGTTGTAGAGAAGGTGAAATGACTATCTCTAATGGAATTTCTATAAAGAAACTTACCATATACCCACCAGCTCAACCTGTTATAGAGAATCTATGGTGGATTGAATGTCCATATGAGAATGAGAATTGGGAAGAACTAGTGCTTCCTAGTGATCATTCCTAGGCACTTCGGAAGAAAACGATGGAGAATGTGCTAAATCAATTTATTTATGCAATCACATGTGTTGATTTTCCTCAATCTTTTCCCTAATTTGAGTATATGTTTGGTGAATAATTTCAAGAATAGTTGGACCCATCAAATTTTTCTTCAACATATTTTATCTTTGAGATATATGAATCTACCATATCTTATACCATGCCTTATGATATTAGTCCTGGGAAATTCCTACATATAAATTCCGGACTAGATGCATATCAACACGAACAATTAGTGAATGTCCTTAAGGACCAATCAGAAGCATTTTCCTTGGAATATATGGATATGAGGGCTATACACCTCGACACATGCATTCATCACATATATACCCAGGCAGAAGTAGCACCTGTTAGGCAACCTCAGAGAAGGATGAATCTGACACTAAAGGACATAGTGAAGGAGGAAATACAAAAACTATTGAATGTCAGTTTTATTTATCCAATCTCTGACAACAAATGGGTATCCCCGCTTGTAGTGGTTCCAAAGAAAGTAAACAGAAAATAGAGAATTTTTGTTGACTTCTGGGAACTTAATAATGCCACTCTTAGGATTATTTTCCTCTTCCCTTCATTGACCAAGTCTTGGATACCTTGTCAGGGAAGTGATATTTTTTCTTCCTGTATGAATATAGCAGATAAAATCAAATTATTATAGCACCTGAGGATCAGGACAAGAATACTTTCACTTGTCCTTAGGGAACCTATGCCTATAGGGTCTTACCATTTGGTCTGTGTAACGCTCCTACCACATTCCAACAAGAAGTATTAGGGATATTTGTTGACCTCATTCATGACTGTGTGGAAGTGTATATGGACGATTTTATAGTATATGGTAATAATTATCAAGAATCCCTAGATAATATGAAGAAATTTCTTATTAGATGTCAAGAGATGAATTTATCCTTAAGTTCTGAGAAGTGTAAAATGTTATTGACTGAAGGAGTAGTCTTAAGGCATCATGTTTCATCTAAAGGGATTAAAGTGGATCCTGCTAAGATTGAGGTAATCATCAAACTTCCACCTCCAAAGACTCAAAAAGAGCTAAGAAGCTTTCTTGGACATGCCGAATACTACCGATGATTTATTGAGAATTTTACAAAGATTTTTGCACCAATGTTTGGATTTCCTACAAAAGATGTTGATTTTGTTTGGACTGACCATTGCCAAACCACCTTTGAAACTCTAAAAGCTAAATTATTTGTGGCACCGGTTCTTAGGGGACCCAATTGGGCCCTTCCATTTCATATATCCATTGATGCCTCCGATACTAGAATAGGAGGAGTATTAGGACAAAACGAAGACCAACAATCCTATGCCATTTACTTTGTGATTAAGAACTTGACCCCTGCCGAGATAAACTATACAGTCACCGAAAAAATAATTCTTGGTAGTCGTCCATGCCATCAATAAGTTTCTCCATTATATCATAGGATATGAGGTATTTGTACATACATATCACTCTGCGATTATATTTCTCATGAACAAACCTATTACCAATGGTCGAGTAACTAGGTGGCTCCTTTTATTACAAGAGTTCAATATCATCATCCTTGATCGACCAGGAAAAGAGAACTTAGTAGTTGATTTTCTCTCACGCATTAATCATGAGGGTGATAGTATTCCTGTTGATGATAGTTTCCTAGATGAGCATCTCTTTTCCATCTCCATAAACACTCCATGGTTTGCAGAAATGGAAAATTATTTGGCTACTAGAAAATTACCAGCTCATTTATCACCTCATGAAAAGCGTCGAATTATAACACAAAGTGATAACTACTCCTAGGTTGGCCATGACCTTTTTCGTACTGGACCAGACTTGATTATTCGTAGATGTGTTCGGGAAGATGAGATAGCAGAAATCCTACGAAGTTGTCATGATGGACCATGTGCTAGAAAATTTTCTGATAAATGTACAACATATAAGGTTTTACATTCATGTTACTATTGGCCTAGCATTTTTAAGGATGCTACCAAATATGTGAGAAGTTGTGATAGTTGTCAGAGGATAGGAAGACTCACATTAGCTGATGAAATTCCCTTATGTGCCCAGGTTATGATAGAACCTTTTGAGAAATTGGCCCTTGATTTTGTAGGACCAATTTCCCCCATGTCTCGTAAGAAGAATTATATTCTTGTTTGCACATATTATGTCACCAAGTGGGTAGAGGAAAAAGCCTTGTTTAGGGCTACTGAAAAATCTGTTGTTGAGTTCATTTATGAAGATATTTTTACCCACTTTGGTGTTCCTCGTGATATTGTCATATACCAAGGTACACAATTTACTTCTAATCTGATGAAGGAATTAACGGAAAAATATGGGATAAAGCATCGTAAGTCCTCTCCATACCACCCACAAGCCAATGTCCAAGTAGAATCAACAAACAAAGTATTGGAAACTATCCTAACCAAAATTTTCCAATTACACCATAGAGATTGGGCTAATAGACATCCAAAGGCTTTGTGGGCATATTGTACCACATGGAGAAACACCACTAGACATACCCCATACGAACTAGTTTATGGAAAACAAGTACTCTTACCGATTGAATTCCAAGTAAGGAATTTTCATATTGTTGCACAATTGGGATTAGATTTAGACGAGGCAAAAAGACAACGAGCTCTACAATTGAATGAGTTGGATGAGATTAAACAAGATGATATCCAAAGGAAAATCTTAGTTCAAAACTAGAGAAGAAAGTGACATGATAAATTTATTAAAAAGAAATAGTTTCAACCTCGTGATTGGGATTTATTGTTTGATTCACGATTCAAAACTTTTAAAGGCAAACTTACCACTTGATGGTTGGGTCCTTATGAGGTAGTTACTATTGAAATGGACACTCGACACTAAGAGGGGCAGGGGGGGTTGAATCAGTGTCACAAAACTTTGGACAATTTTCCACTTTTCATAAATTAACTGAACAACATATTTATTTCATTTTCTCAACCAATATATAAAAGAATAAATATTTTATTTATTTATTTAACTTGAATGAATACATAAGATCAATCTTTGAATATATTCATCTTCAAGCAACTATGAAAGACCCAACTCTCTGTTACAAGACCCAGCTTGTAGTTCTCAGATCCAACTAATAAATGAGGAATCCAACCCTCATAACAAGTCCTAGCTTGTTGATTTCAGATCCAACTGAGATGTGAGGAATCCAATCCTCATACAAGACCCAACTTGTAAACAGGCACCAACCTGATAGAATGAACTTTCATTCAATCCATTATAGATAAATATATATACTTCAACAAATTCAACTACACTTCTTCTCAACATTCTTTCTTGTTTATATAATCTTCCAACTGGTGTAAATTTGAATCATTGTGTCTGTTGATATTTGAACCATTGTACCTTTTCATTTAAATGATAATATTAATATTTAAATAATATCATTTTTCCTTTTATCCTTTATACATAATGCTCATGAATTAACTCTCTTTTAATCATGACTATGTGTCAATGCATTTTACTTCATGAGTTGATCACCGACATGGATCAACTCATTATATCGTACTCATGTTTCTATTGTGTTCTCAGTTCACCAACATATCATATTTGATATTTTATCAATTCTCTTTATTGTTCTAGTGTTAACTCTTTGTCGAATTAAATCTGTATGAGGTGCTTCCTACAAATCATTTACATATGACCATAAGTGAAAAACCACAGGCTTATTCATTTAAGCATTGCCTCTTCTTTTACCCTTATTTATCTATTCCATACGACCATAAGTGGTGACCAAGAGCTAGGATAAATAAGTTCTTGATCACTTGTCAAGATCGACGGTCACATTTTAATCGCTAGATGAGATGGACGACTGTTGTTACTTCGGGACTTCATCCTTCATGACTTCCAGCCTCTGTAATATTTAAAATCTCCCAAAGCAGATTCCGTCGAAGTAGATCGGATGGTCGATATATTATTTTCACGATGAACGATTCTTGTTCACTTCAGAACTTCGATGTTCGGCAATTTCCAATTTTTGCAATCATTAAACCTCCCAGATCAAAGGCGTGTGTCCATACTCTTCAACGGTTGAGAATGCTCTTAGAAGTAGATCAACAGTTAGCATCAGTTCATGGTTTACGCTTATTCTATCCTTCCACTGTACTAGATCAACGATCGATAATGCTCTCAAATTAGATCAATGATTAGCGTTAACTTCAGCCTTCGACACTTTGGGTGATTTCTCCTTCACATTCCTTCAATCTTCCAAAATTCATTTTGTCAAAGTAGATCAGATGGTTGCATTTTATTTGCACGATGAACAGTTGTCGTTCATTTCATAACTTCGGGACTTTGTGCATTTGCTGGTGGTGAAACTCTCGAAGTACAAACTCCCAGAGTGACATAATTTTTTGATGCCACTTGTTGATGTGGAGCTGACTAAGTGGCTGCCACATGTCACTTAGATTCATGACTCACACATACCTGAAATGCCAACTGTACTTTGATACTTGTCGTCATATGACTGTGGCACATGTCCTTGTTGATGTAGTCTTGCTGACATGGATCTCCTTATGTGGCACATGTTCTTCTCCTGGATCTAATGGTTGTCCTAACTCCCAAAATATATCTCAGATCGACGACTGAGAGTGAATTCGGAAGTTCGACCTTCGGTTGAACTCATATGTTCTGAATCCTTTTTCCCTGAAGTGGTGAGCACCGAAGTTGACCACTATTTTGATCCAACAACCATCATATATTGCAAGATACCAGATCTAATAAATACACAGAACAAAAATAAAATGCTAGGAATGGTAGAATTACAGTAATATAACCAGCATAATCATCCACAATAACACAGAAATAATATGAGAACAACAACTAAAATAGAACTTTGATTCAAAAAGCAATGTTCACAGGCCTCTTTGAGGGGGAAACCTCCAGTCGAGCAGCACTCTATTACAATAATATCCAAGCTAGGGTTTTCATACCCTCGACCCTTATTTATACTAAATATGTCTATTAAGAGAAGCATCTAGAGGAAGATCCTTCTAGAAGCGGAAGCTTCTATTAGGTCTTCTTACATCCGC
>SNQJ01S0039135.1:0-13431 GCA_010110895.2 Picea sitchensis
TATTATAGTTATTGGGAATATGAATATAAAATATGATAATGATATTATTAATAATTATTAGAATGTGGAGATATTATCATATTAATTTATTAATTTTTAACTATTTAATAAAATATAGCATTGATATCATTGAAATATAAGAAGATACTTTTATATCAAATAAAAATTAAAGTGAAATGATACTGTCAACAATTTAATATGGTTTAAGAGAAGATATTATCCCATTAAATTAAGAAGATAAATAAATTGAAAATATTATATTGATATTATTGATAAGGAAAGATATCATTACATCAAATAACAAAGAAAATTAATAATTTAACTAATACAAATATGTGTGTGCTTTTATAAACCATCTTCTTTTACAAAATCATGTGGATTATGTGTTGATGAGAGATGGTGTTTGAGATAATAAAAGTTTGTATAACTAATAAAAGTATGTGTTGGCTTTTATAAACCATCTTCTTTTACAATATCATGTGGATTATGTGTTGATGCCACATGGTGTTTTGGCTTTTATAAACCATCTTCTTTTACAATATCATGTGGATTATGTGTTGATGCCACATGGTGTTTGACATAATAAAAGTTTGTGTGGGCTTTTATAAACCATTTTCTTTTATAAACCATTTTCTTTTACAAAATTATGTGGTGATGCCAAATGGTGTTTGAGATAATAAAAGTTTGTGCAAATGGAATCTTTCTTCTTTATATGTTTTCAAGAAGTTTATATCTTTTTTTATTTTTCAATAAGTTTATCAATATTAGATTATTAATTTTTTGGAAAAATTTTCAAGTATATTGTATGGGGAAAAATACTTCTCTTCATTTTAAGGATGGTATTTAAGGTTTAGAGTATTTCTCCTCATTTCTAAGATGGTAGAATCAAGAACAAGATTGATCAACAACAAATCTAGGGTTTACCAGTAGTAGTTCCCCCCTCATTATCCTAGAATTCCCTCATTTTGAAAATGGTACCAAGGTAAACCCTAAAATCTTTAGAGTTGGTCAACAAAAATCCAAAATTTACCTTAGAATCTTTAGGATTAGCCAACAATTCCAACCACCAAAACTAAACCTAATTAAAAAATTCTCCATTTTTACTAATTCAAAGAATTCATTTACCTACATAATTTAAAAAAAAAAATATTGATACACGTGAAATAACAATAATTAAAAAAAACCAAAATCTCTTTACCAACAAGTAACATACTAAGTGAAACCTTAGAAATAGGATTTCGTCGGTGTCCTTCACTACTTTAATGTATCCTGATCGCTTTACAATGATATCATAAAATAGGAAAAAAAAAAAAAAGTTGGTTTTGACTTATATCGAGAGGGCACATATACTTAGATTTTTAATAAAATTGCACTAATCATCCATTTTTTCCAAATTTTTTTATATCGAGAGGGCTCATGTACTTAGATTTTTAATAAAATTGCACTAATCATCCATTTTTTTCCAATTTTTTTTTTTAAATACGTGAGACCCACATTGGAAATGTAACAAATCACTATTTTTTTTTATCATTTTTTAATAATAAAATGAAATTTAATTAAGATATGAACAACTATAAGGTTGATTATATGGCATAAAAATTAATATTAAAATTCAATTCATAATTTATGATTTTAATATAATCTAAGACAAGGACTATCTCTGGAATCATAGAGGTTGGGGTTGTTATAAGTTGGCACATTTTTATATTAATGATATTACATATAACAAATTATGATATATTTAAAGAGGAAATGGATAAGCTAATCGAAATGGACCATGAACGTAACAAAAGAGCCTTGAACCTCATAATTTTTGGTATACAAGAACAACAAGAGGAGGATAAGCTAGCAATAGTAAAAGAATAATTAAAAAATAAATCACAAATTGATACAACTTACATGATAGAAGCAAAGAGGCTAGGAAAAATAATTGATCATAAAAATAGGTTGATCCGTGTCCAAGTAAGTTGTAATGACCATAAATATAGCATACTTAGTAAATCTCCGAGCTTAAAAGGGTCAGGAATATTTATAAATGAAGACCTCATTCCCGAAGACCAAGTTGAATTAAAGAAGGAAGTTCAAAAGGTAAAAGAAGCCAGAAAAGAAGGAAAATGGGCAATAATTAGAAATCGAAAAGCTATTGTTAGGGATAGAGACTAGAAGGATAATAATAAATAGGAATTTGGGACACTCATGATCCTTTTAAAGGTCCTATAATTAATATATTTTGAAATCCATTTTGAATTATTTTGAATTTTGATAAAAATTTAAAGTTTAAATATTAATATTGTATAATTTGTTTCAATTTTTTTGGGTGATCTAGAGTTTTATGGCTATACATAAAAAAAAATTGGTTCAATTTCTTTTTATTGTAATTAAAGTTTATTAATATTTCTTTTTATTGTAATTAAATTTTATTAATATATTTTGAAATCCATTTTGAATTTTGATAAAACTTTAAATATTAATATTATATAATCTATTTCAATTTTTGGGGTGATCTAGAGTTCTATTGCTATACATAAATCAAAAGTAGTTAAATTTCTTTTTATTGTAATTAAAGTTTATTAATATATTTTGAAATCCATTTTGAATTATTTTGAATTTTGATAAAACTTTAAAGTTTGGGGTAATCTCTAGTTTTATAGCTATACATAAAGAATCACAAGTAATCATTTACCTTCTTAAGGTCCGATAAACCAATTGGTCTTAGTGGACGTTAATCATCATCATCATTAATGTTATATTAATGCTATTACATATAACAAACTGTGATATATTTCATGGTATTTATTTTATGTTATTATGTTATGTATATGGTGGTGCATATATAATAAATTTGAAACAAAATTGATGTAGAGTAGTGTAATATATATTGAAATTTTATTGTGTTAGGTATTATATTTTAGAAAATTTTATAAAATAGGATATTGATATAGTTAAGAACATATGTTTTTTTTTTTAAGGTTATGAGTTCAAATCAAGAGAGGATAGGATATGTACACAACTAACTCAAATAGTTACAGGGAGGAGTGCTTTAAAATTAGATTATTAGATTATTTATTAATTTAATATTGAAGTGATGGAAGTTGTTTTCACATCATATTTAGAAAGAAAATAAGTTGAAATTTTATAAAAAGTCATGTAAATAACAAAAACTTTACCAAATATGTGGACCATGGTTAAAAATATGTATTTAATATAGTTTATAATTTAATGTTGAAATGATGAAAGTCACTATTATGGGTGTCTTAAAATTAGATTATTATATTATTTATTAATTTAGTATTGAAGTGATGGAAGTTGTTTTCACATCATATACATCTTGAGTGGGCCTAAACAGCGTGAGTGGGCCTGATGGTTAAGAACATGTATTTCCTCTTAAGAGGTCATAGAATCCAGAGGAGGGTAGGGTATGTATACCTTCGTAGACTTTACCAATCAAATCACTTTAAAAAAAAATATTTTTTCTTGAAAATTATATCATAGAAGAAGTAAGGTATTTATATTTTTATAAATTAAATTTAGTTTAGATAATTAAAAGGAATGATTTATATCCTTCCTCAAATTTAATTGTCACAAATAACAAGTTAAACTCGTATGAATATATTATTGTAAAAAAAAACACTATTTCCGAAGCATTCCAATAATACAATTTATATATCTAATATTATATCTATAAATCAAATGTTTCTTAATCTCTCCTCAGTCTCCCATTGAAACCGAAAAGTATCCAAAGATGGCCGGAAAATAAACCCCACTCCTACCCAAAAAGCAAAGAAAAATCTTTATTATAGAAATCAGTTCAGAAGTTAGAAGCGAGCTTCCAGTAGAAATGCCTCATTAGACAACAACATCAGATTTGATGATAAAGGGTGAAGAATCATCCATGCTGGCCGTAGACAAGAAGATTGAAGATTGAAGTTTGATAAAGCCATTAAATAATGGTGGCCTCATGTGCCCAACAGCTCGCACGTCTCTTGGAACCTTGTGACATCATAGACCATGAATCCATGAATTTAATGCTATGACTGTGTGATAAAATAGCTGAGAAACTCACAGCACCCATCTGCTAGTTTCTCTGTACGGAAAAGCATGACTGAATCTTTGGACAGTATGGAGGTTGAGATGGGTGACAACGCCACTGGGAAACCAGAAGAAGAGGAGAAGGATAATGTCTCTGTGCGGAAAACCATGAATGAATACTTGGATATGGAGCTTGAAATGAGTGTCAATGCCAATGGGAAACCAGAGAAACAGGAGGAGAAGGAGAAGGAGAAAGAGGGTGGTTCAGCTGATAAAGGAGGGAGTGTGGCCTTCTACAAGCTGTTCTCTTTTGCAGATCCTTTGGACTATGTGTTAATGGTGTTTGGGACAGTAGGAGCTTGTGTACATGGAGCAGCTATTCCAGTCTTTTTCATATTCTTTGGGAAGCTCATCAATGCCTTCGGTTCAAATGTCACTGACCCCGACAAAATGGCTTCTGAAGTTGCACAGGTATGATTGTCTGATAGATTGTCATGGTTGGTATGTAGGCAGTTGAGCTGCTTGGTTAATTACTGGATCTGAAATTATTGCTAGCATCGAGGATCAATCATGATGCGTTGCTTAAATTGATGCGTTTCCCAAAGGGTGGCTCCTCTGTGTTTTAAGATGATATCATCCATCCTGCTATGATCTTATCATGCTGGGTGGTTTGCTTTATACTGCTATATTAGAATTGCTCTACATGGGAATCTACCCACGATAGCAGAATGCGATCCTTTTTCTTCAAATTGTTATTCAAATTGTTATTTTGTTTMTGTTAATAATCCCACATGGGATAACAATTGTGAGGCAGAGCTGATTTATGAGRGATTACCCACGTCAAAACCTTTGTTACTCTGGAGTACACTTTGGAGCACAAGTTTTCAGGTTGATGTGTTTGCAACCCCTGCTCTCTGGTACTAACATTGGTAGCTGTTTTAGTGCCATCTTACAGAGCTGGTTTATGAGGCATTATCAGCACCAAACGCTATGCTCATCTACAAGCAGGCTTTGGGATGCCACACTCCAAGCTATGCTCATCTACAAGCAGGCTTTGGGATGCCAGTCTCCAAGTTGATGTGTCAGCATATAGTCTTATTATTGCTGGTGATTTTGGTGCCATCCTATACCAAAAACTTTTGTTTTGGTGCCATCTTACAGAGATGGTTTATAAGGCATTATCTGCACCAAAAGCTATGCTCATCTACAAGCAGGCTTTGGGATGCCAGTCCCCAAATTGATGTGTCAGCATATAGTCTTATTATTGCTGGCGATTTTGGTGCCATCCTATACCTGGTGCCATCTTATAGAGCTGGTTTATAAGGCATTATCTGCACCACAAGCTATGCTCATCTACAAGCAGGCTTTTTGGGATGCCAGTCCCCAAGTTTATGCTCACCTACAAGCAGGCTTTGGGATGCCAGTCCCCAAGTTTATTTGTCAGCATATAGTCATATTATTGCTGATGGAAGTTATGCTCATCTAGAAGCAGACTTTGGGATGCAATTCCCCAAGTTGATGTGTCGGCATATAGTCATATTATTGCTGATGGTTTTGGTGCCATCCTATACCAAAAGCTTTAGCGCTCGGGATGTAGACTTGGGGTGGGGTGCAAATACATACTCACTCTTTCTTTCTTCTCCCCTGCAAGTCCCCAAGTTCATGATGCGTCAGCATATAGTCAATAGTCATATTATTGCTGACGGTTTTGGTGCCATCCTATACCAAAAGCTTTAGCGCTCGGGATGTACACTTGGGGTGCAAATACACACTCTTTCTTCCTTCTCCTTAAAAACATTGTGCTTTGTTGTAAGATCTTCACATCTTTGTACCTGATTTGGACTGTTGGGGGTGCAAATACACGCTCTTTCTTCCTTCTCCTTAAAAACATTGTGCTTTGTTGTAATATCTTCACATCTTTGTACCTGATTTTGTTGTAACATCTTCACATGTTTGTACCTGCCGCTCCTCGTATGGTGTTGTAGTTTATATGATAAGCTGTCATCCATAACCAATGTTTTGAGTCAGCAAACTGATTTTGCTTTAATACTTTCCTCCTCTCTCATTCCTTATCCTTCTTAAATATAGTGCTTTGATGTAGGATCTTATATCTTTGTACCTGCTGCTACTCCCATGGTGCTATAGTTTCTATGATTTCACTTAAAATTAGGTTCAGTTTGTTTGGAGGTTCATTGCTTTAAATTGGATTTATGTGTGACCATTACTTAAACTCAGGCTCAGTTTTCCTGGAGGGCTGTTGCTTTGAATTGAAATCCTGCATGGTCATCACTTAAAAATTCATGCTTGTCCATATCAGCATTGTTTGAATATTGAGAGGTCTATGCGTATATATTGTTGTATTGACTGACGAATAATGGTGGGCTCAAAGTCATAAACCATGTTCCAAAGTACTAATTGGTAAAGGCTTTTTTGGTAAATCATGTGCATTTTTGTTGTTTTGAAGTAGTTTCATTTTGCTTTGAGCTAGTGAAGTTTAGAGCTCAAACATAACTCGATGCTTATTATGCACTCATGCTCTCGCTGGGCCTTGGGACTTTGGAGGTATGTACTGGCCTCTTAAGAAGCTTCGATGATCACATTCCATGTGACCTGGTGTACTCTCTTAATTACTTTAAAATGTTTCATTCAGAGCAGGTCAAGAGACATTGAACGCAAAATGGTAAAAGCTTATTATTTCATCTTTGTCCATCAGAGACATTGAACGCAAAATGGTAAAAGCTTATTATTTCATCTTTGTCCATCTGCTAATTTCTCTGTACGTAAAAGCATGATTGAATCTTTGGACAGTATGGAGATTGAGATGGGTGACAATGCCAATGGAAAACCAGAGAAAGAGGAGAAGGATAATATCTCTGTGCGGGAAAACATGAATGAATATTTGGATATGGAGGTTGAAATGGGTGTCAATGCCAACGGGAAACCAGGAACAGGAGGAGAATGGATAAAGGAGAAAGAGGGTGGTTCAGCTGATAAAGGAGGGAGTGTGGCCTTCTACAAGCTGTTCTCTTTTGCAGATCCCGTGGACTATGTGTTAATGGTGTTTGGGACAATAGGAGCTTGTGTACATGGAGCAGCTATTCCAGTCTTTTTCATATTCTTTGGGAAGCTCATCAATGCCTTCGGTTCAAATGCCACTGACCCCGACAAAATGGCTTCTGAAGTTGCACAGGTATGAGTGTCTGATAGATTGTCATGGCTGGTATGCAGGCAGTTTAGCTGCTTGGTTAATTAATGGATCTGAAATTATCGCTAGCATTGAGGATCAATCATGATGCGTTGCTTAAATTGATGTGTTTCCAAAGGGTGGCTTCATAATTTAAGATGATATTATCCCTCCTGCTATGGTGTTATCATGTTGGGTGGTTTGCTTTATACTGCTATATTAGAATTGCTCTACATGGGAATCTACCCACCATAGCAGAATACAATCCTTCTTCTTCGAATTGTTATTTTGTCTCTCTTAGTAATCCCACATGGGATAACAATTGTGAGGCAGAGGTGGTTTATGAGGGATCACCCATGTCAAAATCTTTGTTACTCTGGAAGTACACTTTGGGGCACAAGTTTCCAGGTCGATGTGTATGCAAGCCCCTGCTCTCTGGTACTAACATTGCTGGCTGTTTTGGTGCCATCCTACAGAGCTGGTTTATGAGGGATTATCTACATCAAAAGCTATGCTCATCTAGAAATAGGCCTTTGGATGCAAGTCCCCAAGTTATGTGTCAGCATAGAATCCTATTATTGCTGGCGGTTTTGGTGCAATCCTATACCAAAAGCTTTAGCACTCGGGATGTAGACTTGGAGTGCAAATACACACTCTTTCTTCCTTTTCCTTCTTAAAAACATTGTGCTTTGTTGTAAAATCTTTACATCTTTGTACCTGCCTTTATTGTAAGATCTTTACATCTTTGTACCTGCTGCTCCTCCCATGGTGCTGTAGTTTATATGATAAGCTGTCCTCCATAACCAATGTTTTGAGTCAGCGAACTGATTTTGCTTTAATACTCTCTGTGCGGAAAACCATGAATGAATATTTAGATATGGAGGTTGAAATGGGTGTCAATGCCATTGGGAAACCAGAGAAGGAGGGAGGACGAGGGAGGAAGAGAAAGAGGGTGGTTCAGCTGATAAAGGAGGGAGTGTAGCCTTCTACAAGCTGTTCTCTTTTGCAGATCCTGTGGACTAGGTGTTAATGGTGTTTGGGACAGTAGGATCTTCCGTACATGGAGCAGCAATTCTAATCTTTTTCATAATCTTTGGGAAGCTCATCAATGCCTTCGGTTCAAATGTCACTGACCCTGACAAAATGGCTTCTGAAGTTGCACAGGTATGAGTGTCTAATAGATTGTTATGGTTGGTATGCAAGCAGTTGAGCTGCTTGGTTAATTACTTGATCTGAAATTATTGCTAGCATTGAGGATCAGTCATGATGCCTTGCTTAAATTGATGTGTTTTCCAAAGGGTGTCTCCTCTGTATTTTAAGATGATATTATCTATCCTGCTATGGTGTTATCATGTTGGATTGTTTGTTTTATACTGCTATATTAGAATTGCTCTACATGGGAATCTACCCACCATAGTAGAATGCAATCCTTCTTCGAATTGTTAGTGTCTTTGTTAGTAATCCCACATGAGATAACAATTGTGAGGCAGAGCTGGTTAATGAGGGATTACCCACGTCAAAATCTTTGCTACTCTGGAATTACACTTTGGGGCACAAGTTTCCAGGTTGATGTGTTTGCAAGCCCCTGCTCTCTGGTACTAACATTGCTGACTGTTTTGGTGCGAGGCAGAGCTGGTTTATGAGGGATTACCCACGTCAAAATCTTTGTTACTCTGGAATTACACTTTGGGGCACAAGTTTCAAGGTTGATTTTGTTACTCTGGAATTACACTTTGGGGCACAAGTTTCAAGGTTGATGTGTTTGCAAACCTTAGTACCATTGCTGACTGTTTTGGTGCCATGTTACAAAGCTGGTTGTTTTGGTGCCCTCTTACAGAGTTGGTGCCATCTTACAGAGCTGGTTTATGAGACATTATCTACATCAAAAGCTATGCTCATCACCTTTGGATACAAGTCTCCAAGTTGATGTGTCAGCATATGGTCCTATTATTGCTGGCGATTTTGGTGCAATCCTATTCCAAAAGCTTTAGCACTCGGGATGTAGACTTGGGGTGCAACACACCTCTTTCTTCCTTTTCCTTCTTAAAAACATTATTGCTGGCAATTTTGGTGCAATCCTATACCAAAAGCTTTAGCACAAAAGCTTTAGCACTAGGGATGTAGACTTGGGGTGCAAATACACACTCTTTCTTCCTTCTCCTTAAAAACATTGTGCTTTGTTGTAAAATCTTTACATCTTTGTACCTGCCTTTATTGTAAGATCTTTACATCTTTGTACCTGCTGCTCCTCCTATGGTTCCGTAGTTTATATGATAGGCTGTCATCCATAACCAATGTTTTGAGTCAGCGAACTGATTTTTCTTTAATACTTTCCTCTTTCCTCATTCTTTTTCCATCTTGAATATAATGCTTTGATCTAGGATCTTATATTTTTGTATCTGTTGCTACTTTCATGGTGTTATAATTTTTATGATTTTACTTACCAGTGTAGATCCATCTTAAATTTAAATCCATTAAAACATAGAGAGGGATCAAATTTAAAGTGTAATTTTTTATCATTTTATTTAATTCTTTTCATTAAATGATAAAAAAAAAAAGTTACACCTTAAATAAAAGAATTAATATGAAATAAAAATAAAAAATTATAATTTCAAGAAATTTGATCCCTCTATATGCTTGATAGATCATTTTAAAATGGATTTACACTATTAAATTTTTAGATATTGTCATGTACCTATGTACATACCTATATATGTGTAATATGTAACAGTGTGTAAATGTTTTTAATTGAAGGATTTTATTTTTATTATTGTTATTTGTTTTAATTGTTCCGACTTTAATTTTTCTTAATGTTTAATGTAACGTTATATAATCTAACATAACACTAACGGACAACTTCTCCTCCATACTAGACTGTAAAGCAGGTTGCTACACTTAGTACAAAAGTTAGGTTCAATTTATGTGGAGGTCCATTGCTTTAAATTGGATTTATGTGTGACCATTACTTAAACTCAGGTTCAGTTTTCGTGGAGGTATGTTGCTTTGAATTGGAATCATGCATGGCTGTTACTTAAAAATTCATGCTGGTCCATATCAGCATTGTTTGAACATTGATAGGCTATGCGTATATATTGTTGTATTGACTGACGAATAATGGTGGGCTGAAAGTCATATAGTCATATACCATGTTCCAAGGTTGGTAAAGGCATTTTTTTAAATCATGTGCATTTTTGTTGTTTTGAAGTAGTTTCATTTTGTTTTGAGCTAGTAAAGGTTTGAGCTATTAAAGATTGGAGCTCAAACATAACTCCAAGCTTATTATGCACTCATGCTCTCGCTGGGCCTTGGGAGGTATGTACTGGCCTTTCAAGAAGGTTCGATGATCACATTCCATGTGACCTAGTGTACACTCTTAATTACTTTTGCTTAAAATGTTTTATTCATAGCAGGTCAAGAGACCATGAACGCAAAGCTTAGAGCTCAAACATGCTTATTATGCACTCATGGTCTGAGCCTTGGGAGGTATGTAGTATGTACTGGCCTCTTAAGAAGCTTCGATGATCACATTCCATGTGACCTAGTGTACACTCTTAATTACTTTTGCTTAAAATGTTTCATTCAAAGCAGGTCAAGAGACAATGAACGCAAAATGGTAAAAGCTTATTAGTTCATCTTTGCTTGCCCTAACAAGAGTGCAAGCCTTATCCTTTAAAGAGTGCTGTACAGGGCAATGTGACAGCAAGAACTTCGTAATCATTCCCTGCATCCAATTTAAGTCAAGGGAAAAATATAACCAAATCAGTTTTTACTTTTAGTTCAATCTATTTTTGAGATGGGTGGGTGTATGCATTGTGGGGGCTGAGATGGGATTTCTTTGTCTTCTGTGACTGGTTTGCTTTTCATAAATTTGAAAGTAAGCTTCGTTTAAATTCCTGCATGTTACGATGATCCTAAATTAGACGAGAGTCTGCACATGATTGAAGCTCTCTTTACAAGTGTTTGCTGCCTAACATTATGATCTCAATGCTTATTAATGCACATTTCAACACCTTGTTGGTTTACATGGTTTGATTGCTTTTGTTGTTGAGCAATTTGATGCACATCTCCACATTTTGGAATGATTAATCGTAATTACCCTTTTCAATCAATCTATCAAATGTACAGAATCTATGAATAACAAACAGACAATTAAGGAAGAAATCAAGCTTTCCACCTTCAAGAGATACTATGGGTATAATATCCATGATAAGAAGTTTAAAGGGAAAGTAAGGTTATGCTATATTAGTGATGTTAATGTTATGCTGCAATTTTTCTGGTATTATATAGGTATCAGGGATGATAGGTGAAAAATGTATGGACTCATGGACTCAAACTTCACATTATAACACATATTTAGGTTTTAAAGCAGCCAACTAATACATCAGTACAGGCCTTCTTTGTTAGAATATTTTGCTGCTTGAATGCCAAAGTGATCTAGGACTCATATTTTTTATTGTTATTTTCAGAGCTTGCAGAAATGTATATTTACAAAGTTATGTGTTGATAATTCATAATACATATACTTCATTTAAACTTTGTTAAATGCAGTTGCAGGCTTATGAAGGGAAGATAGGGTTTATAACTGATTTTGATAATTCAATTCTGCATCTCTAAATTGCTATTATTACTCTACCTTCTTTCAGTTTATTTGAGGTAGAAATCATTGTCACCTTGATGCCTCAAATGTGGATATTACAATGGTAATTTTCATAGGAAAGCTCGAAATTCGCTTGAAGAATGTTCACAAACAATCTTAACTAGGTTTTAGCACAGGACATAAATATTGTGCCACACTAAAAATTAATCAGAAAAAAATAATATTCTTGTGTCAAGAAAACAGGATATTGTAAGGTTGTTCAATTTTAGTAGCCTCTACCTCTCAATAAACAAGTTTTTATTTAATAGTAAACAGAATATTTCCTTATATAACATGCGTGTAACCTTCTTCAATGGTTGAGAATTTTGTTATGTTGAAGGCTTCAGCTGTTCTATGTCTAGGCCAATTTCGGTCTGTCCAAGAAAGGGAGAAGAAAAGGCAGTTTAGAATTGTACTTTTTCTCAACTAAAGATTGAGCATACAGTATTAATTTGTCTATCAACTTTTGCAGCACGCTCTCCAGTTCTTGTACTTGGGACTCGTCATCATGGTATCGGGATGGTTTGGTATGTTCCAATCCAATACACAACTTTTATTTGTCATGGTTTGGTGTGTGATTATTGGTTTGGATATTTTGCAAGGAAAAAGAGAATATCAGACAAGAGTTTTCCATATCGTACTTAGTTAAAGATCACTTCAATATTTTGATTGATATTTTTGGTTTTGCAATTCAAAATAAATACATCAACAGAATACCTGGCTTACACCTTCTAGATTAGTTGATATTCTGTATCATTTTCCTTCCAGGCAAATAAGCTACAGTGTTGAATAGCTAAAAATAAGCTGCCTGTATGGATTTATGCAGAGGTCTCATGTTGGATGCAAACAGGGGAGCGACAATCAGCTCGGATGAGAATGCAATATTTAAAATCTGTTTTGAGCCAAGATGTTAGTTTTTTTGACACGAAAATTAGCACTGGAGAAATTATCAATTCTATCTCTACAGATATAGTGGTTGTACAAGATGCAATTAGTGACAAGGTATATATCCTAAACTTGCAGATTAGAATGAGTTTGTATTCTTTTAAAATTTGGCTGCGTGTTTTTGTTTTGTTTTGTATATTGACATTGTGAGATTAGAATGAGTTTGTATTCTTTTAAAATTTTGGCTGCGTATTTTTGTTTTGTTTTGCATATTGACATTGTGATAAGAAAAAAACTCAAAATGCTCAAATTGTTTTTTGGGAAAGGTCTAAGAGTTGTTGTGAACATATTTGGCACATATGCTCACCAGCATCTATTTTTATTCCTTTTCCTTGTTTCCTGTGACTTTGGTAAGTCAACCTCAGGAACTAGTAAATTTACAAACCAAGGGTTTTTTATTTTTTAAAAGCAATAAACAAAGTTACAGAATTGAAAGTAGTCATCAGGCCTGGAAATATATACAGCACTTCTACTAAGGGGTTGTACTTGCGGACGTTTTCTTGGGCATCAGGTTTTTCATTTTGCCGATGTACAATGACAAAAGTTGATTTGTGCCAAAACTAATTACAATTTGTCAGTGGGACAGGGAGATGACGGGACAGATTTCGGGGAAGGCTGGAAGGTACCCCACATTTCT
>SNQJ01S0039135.1:13441-30801 GCA_010110895.2 Picea sitchensis
TTAAAAGTAATTATCATTAATGCATTTATGTGTTAGCATCTTCATAATACAAATTAAACTAACAAAAATCATCTCTTTCATAACATGCAATTATAAAATGATGTTTATTGTATACATATTTCTGTTTTTTTCATACTTTTCTATTTACTGATGTAAACAATTGTCTCTATATATAAGATGTATATATTTTATAACAACAAACAAAAATAGCTACAACCACTTAACAAAAAAACAAAATTCTAAACATTGAAACTCCCTCCACATATTAGATTTCATGTGATATTTCTTAAATATGTAAAGATGGCTACTTTCCAACATAAAACTTTTAAAAGACAACATCTCTCAAACTATTATAAACAATATAGTTCTATAAATTTGAATAAACAAGGCAATGAACAATAAAATTAGAGGTCGACAAAAGTCAATTCTATCTTCGGATTTATAAAATAATAATTGATATGTATCTGATAGGCTATGGCTTTTGTGCATTGTTTAGAGCCTGAAAAAGTATTGCATTACATTTTTGTTAATGCAAATTTATAAAGATTCAATGCTTTTAAATTGAATTGCAATTATTAATAGTATTTGTATGTTGCTTGACATTGCATTGATTAATATAATTATTAATAGTATTTGTATGTTGCTTGACATTGCATTGATTAATATACATTTGATGTATATATTTTCAATATATGGTTCTATAAAGTTGAATAAATAAGGCAATGAACCATAAAATTATAGGTTGACAAAAGTTAATTTTATCTTCAAATTTATAAAATTTGCATTAATTAATATACATTTGATGTATATATTTTCAATATATAGTTTTATAAAGTTGAATAAACAAGGCAGTGAACCATAAAATTAGAGGTTGACAAAAGTCAATTTTATCTTCGGATTTATAAAATAATAATTGATATGTAAGCTATGGTTTTTGTGTATGACTTTTGTGCATTGTTTAGAGCCTTTAATATTTGAAAAAGTATTACATTACATTTTTGTTAATGCAAATTTATAAAGCTTCAATGCTTTTAAATTGAATTGCAACCATCAATAGTATTTGTATGTTGTTTTACATTACATTAATTAATATACATTTGATCTATATATTTTTAATATAGAAGTATTTTCTAAAAATTAATATACATTTGATGTATATATTTTTAATATAAAAGTATTTTCTAAAAGTTGAGAGTGAAAAAACATTCTTGATTAGTTAGTTGATATTGATTACATACACATAGTTTGATATTGTTTGACATAGTTTGATATTGTTTATTTTGGAATCATATTGTATGTCATTTTTACTTCTTAATTCATTTTCATAATAATGTATTTTAACTTAGTTTATAAAGCAAGATTGATATTTATAGTTTTTAATTGACACTCATATTATATTTCTTATAACCTCTAACAACATTTATACTAAATTTTAATATTGTGTCGTTAAAATTGTTAGTTTTCAAGGTAAAAATAAATATTTTTTAAAATAACTATACAATAAATGAATAGTTTAAACATGTTATGTTGAATCAATTTAATGAGATGGATAAAAAGAACTATAATGAGTATATTAGCAAAGTTCCTCCTATCCCCGGATGGGGTGACAACAGTGGAAGGCAGTGACCTCCAAGTAAGGTGGCCAGTTGTCCACATGACAAACTAAACAACAACAATCTTCCACTTGGGAATTGGTTGACAAACTTCTCAATAATGGATGGGACATATGGAGGCAAATCAAAAAGGATGATAGTTAGTAGGGATGGTGTTAATTTAGGTAATGGCAGTACAAAGCTTTGATCCGACGACGGAAAACATGAGGAACTTAGATGGGATGATGCCCATGGCAACCTCCCCATTACAATAGGTATTATGATCAGACGATCCCGACCTTGGACTCGTGGGTGAAGGATCCAAGTAGTTAATCATGGCAGAAAGTGGAGGCTAGGACAGATTCTGAGGCGAAGGATAAGCTCTATTAATCAACGAAGGTGGCTAGGGGGAAAGCATATTATCAAAGCTAAGGCATATCAAAATTGCTCTGGAATATTCGAGGTTTCCCTGGGAAAACAATGGTACTGCAGTGAAGAAAGAAAGGTGGTGACTTGGGGGCTCCCCTTCACCCCGGGTTACTTCATTTCAACGGTGGAGGTTATCTGGAGTCGAGAGTGTGATATCTTTGGGGGAGATAATCTCATACAACATTGTCCTTTGAGTGGGTGACTGAAGACGAGAATAGGGTTGTGGAAAAGAAGCATGGACCTTGGTCGTAGCACTGCCCCTAGGAAAAAATTGGAATTGACCGGCACTGGAGGTTGTCGCAAGCAAAATTGAGGGGCGGTGGGAAGGCCTTCTCCAGGTAAGCCGATGATGCGCACCAGGGCAACAAAAGTAGTTGGGGAAGCCAACAACCACTTCCATCGTATGTGCTCAACAATGGAAAATAGGGTGATGGTTGATATCTAAGAGGAGGTTCGTAGGAAAAAGAGGGTTGTAACGGATGAGGATATCCTTTTAGAAGCCAAGGATTGAGTTTTTGACCAAGGACAAACTAGAACCATAGAGACAAAATATTTTCACCTTGTAGAGACCTACTGGCTCACCAAAGCTATGGTAGCCCACGTTGTAGCTCAACAACAATTCGAAAATATCGCCACTCAACATGCAGTGTGGGTCCTCAACACTAAATTTGAGTTTTTTTACAAAGCCCAATTTGGCATCTGTTTCCATGAAAGGGAGCCAAGAGACCAAAAAGATAAGCCAGATCAACCTGAGAACAAAGTTAGCAAGGAAGGGACCAAGGAGAGACCCATTATGGTGGACAAGGATTGGTCGGAACCGAGCTCATGCCAAAACGATGAGCCTAACAAGGGAGCAACAAAGACAGCCTGGAGATGGCAGGGCTCAACCCCAAATTACCCTCAACTCCTTCCCAATCATTGAATGTTTGAAAATACTTGTCTTTTGTCTTTTTGCTTTGATAAGGGCTATAGGCTTTCCCAACCTTAACTTGAACACTGTTATTACTATTTTGGTTGTCAAGAACTGTTTGACCCATCTAAATGTTGATGAAGCCTTGGTCTAGGGGCTCAAGTTAACTCAAAAATTCTATAATTCCGAGGGAAAAGTCTAGTTTCCTTTTTGGCAGATTCCTCGAAATCCTAACAATAATATCTTGTATATAATTAATAGAAATCAATAGACCTTTTTTTTATTTAAAAAAAAACAAAGTTCCTCCTAAAAATAAAAATTATGAAATGGTTAAAATAACATAATAACATGTATAAATACAAAATTGTGAAGATATCAAAAACTTTCTCCTCCTTTAATATGGTTGGATGTCTTAATCTTTCTAATGACATAAGAACGTGTATAAATATAAAATTTCTATAATATCAAAAACTTTCTTATCCTCCTTCAATATGGTTGTATATTTTCTTAAATCTTTTATACATCCATATAAAAAAATATACTAAGTGATTTATTAAAAATATATGTATAATCCATTCCAAATATCTTTGAAACGGTTACGTATATTATATTCTCCACTAAAATACCAATTTTAAATTTTAAATACATTTACTACAACTTCAATAATAAGATTGAATATATATCATTAAAAAATTTATACACAAAAAAATACTTATCAACTATGCAACATGAAACATGTTAATTAATTGAACACTTTAAGTGACAATATTAAGATATTAATCAACTTTAGTGCTCATCTAACATTCTTTCAGCAATCATTTTACAACTCTATCCTTAATAACCAAATAAAATTGCATGAAGGCTTGACCTTGAAAATCCAGTTTTATGTAGAATTAGTTTTGCAATTAACATTTTTTACTTTCAAATTTTCTTTTAGTTATATAGAATTATTTTAAAAACTATGCTTTTGTAACTATTAAATTTAGAATTAATATTGTATTTTAAAACAATTATATATATAGTTAGTTAGTGGTCAATTGGGTCTAGCTTGTATGGTTGTGGGATATAGTGTTATTTTTTCCATTCAAGTTTTATTTCAATTAATGACATGTTGAGTTTATTGCGCTCATTATAAGTAAATTATGGAAACGGGTCTTATTGTTGATCTGCATCGTCCAATGAAAAATCTAGGATTTACCCTAAATACCGTTCTTGAAATGAAGAAAAATATCCTAAAGTTTTTCCCTAAAAATTACCTAAAAAACAATTAATTAATTAAGTGTCCTAAAAAAATTCCTTAAAAATTACCTTAAAAAAACAATTAATTAGCTAAGTTTCCTAGTTATCTACATACATATCCTAATAACACAATAAATTTGTTTTCTTTCATTAATTTAGATTTGAAAATTCTCAAATAATAAAAACATGAATATAATTTAGATTTGAAACTTCTCGAATATAATAAAAAACATATGGATATAATTTAGGTTTGAAACTTCTCGAATAATAAAAACATGGATATACTTCCTCAAGTGAGAGAAGCATCATGTCTATACTGTATATATCCATAAGTCATCCCAATCTACTAGGACATTGGTATAGAAACAATGAATACCCCAGCAACAAATTCACCTGGCTGGAATGGTAGCTGATCATTAAACAAAATTAAACACAGAAGAAGCAACATACATACTTTACATGGTGGCTGTATAAAAACAGTGTTAACATCAGAACAGCTGGTGCACCCAGTCTCCAAAAGCCACCAAGGAAGCTCTCTAAAAAGCCAGACTTGACACATAATACCAGGGCATCTACTAAAAATTGGCTGATAAAGTAGCTTTATAAAAGCCAATTTAATATGAATCCAGGGCATCTACTAAAAATAATTAAGGAAAACGACGTAATAAATTTATTGGATCGGAGCAATTTCTGAAAAATTACATAACTTAATTGTTGTTAAAAATGGCTTATTCCATAGTCCCCGGCCTTTCACTGTAGAATAGTAGACGGAATTTCAATGTAGAATAATAGATGATTGAGTGTACTGTTTAGTAGGTGATTGAGTGTATTGTTAAAGCACTCTGTTATGTAAAGTCATCAGTTCTAAATCTTAGATTTACCTTGTGTGTCGCTTGAGAAACCACATTGATATGACTGGAAATTATTTTATAATGGTAGCGATTATTTTATAATGGTAGCATTCTACACACCCTGTATCAGGTACTGCTCAACTAGTTACTGATTCCGCCCATCACCAAAAAAAAATGACTTACATGAAAGAATATAACTATTTACATCATAAAAATAAATTTAGGAAAATGGCCTGACTTTGTAGTGCAATGCTAATGATTGATTGCAATCCCTAATTATGTAAGTCAGGCTATATTAAAGCTGCAGTGAAATTTCACATATTATGGAACAAAATGGACATATTATGCATTGATAGGGCGGCTATCACATTTCAGACTTTGTCCATTGCTGTAGACTGACCAGTTTGGCATATTCACCATCTGGTCTACTGAGGAGCTCTTGGTGGGTACCTTGCTCCTTTACCTTTCCATCATGAAGTACCGCAATCATGTCAGCATTTTGAATAGTTGAAAGCCTATGTGCTACGACAACACTGGTACGACCTTGCATTAGCCGATCTAATGCAGCTTGGACTACTTTCTCAGATGCTGAATCCAATGCACTAGTGGCCTCATCTAACAGCAGAATCGCCGGATCCTTCAAGATTGCCCTGGCAATGGCCACTCTTTGCTTCTGCCCTCCTGACAGCTGCATTCCTCTCTCACCAACATTTGTGTTATAACCATCAGGTAGGCCACTGATAAAGCTGTGTGCATTTGCAGCTTTTGCAGCTTCCACTATTTCAGCTTCAGAAGCCCCATCTTTCCCATACAGAATGTTTTCATAGATGGTTGTTGCAAAAAGAGCAGGCTCTTGTTGCACTAGAGCAATATGCCGTCTCAAGGACCTGACGTTTAATTTCGTGATATCTTTCCCATCTATTAAGATTGACCCTGATATCGGATCATAAAACCTCATTAGAAGTGCAATCACTGAACTCTTGCCTGAGCCACTTGGACCTACTACAGCAAGGCTCGTGCCTGCTTGAATCTGCAAACTCAAGTCCTCAAATATAGTAATGTCTGGGCGAGCAGGATACTTAAACTTCACATTCCTCATTTCTATATCCCCACTCACTTTCTCGACCTCCTCTGCTGTAGGATCCTCGGGCTCTATCTTAGTCTTTCGATCAAGGATCCTAAAGATGGGTCCCAACACTTGAGACCCCTTGACAATATCGGGAGCAAGAGCAAGTGTCTCAGCCACTCCAAATGCTGTAATAATCAAAACCATAAATGCCTTCATCACACGACCAAAGTCAGCTTCCCCTTTTTTAACTAGCACGGATGCATACCACATTGCAAGCCCGTAAGATGAAAACATGCAGAGCTGAGATATGCCATAGCCTAACCCGGCAATTTGGCCTCGCAGAAAATTCTTTTTCTTCGGTTCAACCAGTTCTCGAGCAAAAAGATCAACAACTTTCCCTTCTGCACAAAAAGCCATTACAGTGCGGATGTTGCTCACAGCTTCACCAGCTACCATGCTTGCTGTGGAGTATGCCTTGTTAAAATCCCCCCCAAAGCCCTTCAGAAAGAGTTGCTGCAAATAAAACACAACTATTAGATACAGCATAAGTTAAACTCTTAATTGCATCAATTCATCATCTCTGTCCATGCAACCAAAACTGGAATTACCTCGCCTACTGAAGCTCCAATCAGAAGCGGAAATGTTGCAAGAATAACCAATGTTACACGCCAATCAAGCCAGAATGAAATCACAAATGCAGTCACCGTAAGCGCTACATTTTGCACAATTGTTGACATCCGGTCTGCAATGGCACCTCTCACTAATGTTGCATCAGACGCCAAACGTGATGTCAACAGCCCACTGCTATTTTCACTGAAATCAAACCAGCCTATCTCGTTGCGTAAAATTGCTGCAATGCAGTAGAAGTTACAAGATAGTCAGATTTAGTCGTAAGTTTAGTGTCACATCTCTATCAGATTCTAGCCTGCCTTTTGTAAACAGTCAGAAATTACGATGCAACATTTCCTAAATTATGTGGGAAACTTGCAATGACTACTATATTTTATACCTGAGAACGTCATCTCTCGGATGCGTCTAGTGAGGCGTTCTCCCATCAAGGTATAGAAATAGTGTTGCAATAAATATATCAGTACAGTAGCAATCGCTGCTCCACTGAATATAAGAGCAATCCTCCGAACTTCATGTTTGATATGCAGCTTGTCGGGAGAGTAGAAGGTGATTAATACTTCGCTAATTGCAAGGGCAAAGAATGGTGTCTCCACGCCAGCCATTATTGCTCCCAAAGTCCCAAGCACAGCATAAGGCCATTCTGGCCTATTTAGTTTAAGCAGTCGCCAGAATGAAGGTCTCAATGCTGGCAGTGATTCTTTAAGTTTTGGGACCTCGGTGTTGAAGTCTTCTTGTTCATTAGAAACAGATGCTATGATATCGACTCCAAAGGAACGCGAGGATTCAACAGATTGTCTACAGAAAAGCATAGGAAATTTTCCAGGTTATTTTTTTTTAAGAGAAATTCTTTTGAAAATGAAGTATTCTAGCTAAGGATAGAAGTAGCAAAAGCCAAGAAATGCCTACCCGGATAGCCCGGAGCTAGCGCATTCAAATCCTTTGCGTGTGGGTTCAGTCACAGCTGCTTCTTGCAGTCTCACAAGAGCTGTATATGCACCCTCATTTCCTTTGGACATTAGTTGCTTGTGTGAACCACTTTCTACAACTTTGCCATTTTGCACCACTGCAATGGTGTCAGCATTTCGAACTGTAGATAGTCTGTGAGCTACTACCACTGTTGTACGGCCTATCATGATGTTATCAAGAGCTTCCTGAACAATATGCTCTGATTCTGAATCCAAAGCACTTGTTGCTTCATCTAAAAGCAAAATCTTTGGACTCTTCAGCATTGCTCTAGCAATAGCCACCCGTTGCTTCTGCCCTCCAGAAAGTTGTGTTCCTCTCTCACCTACCTGCCAGCAAAGCCAACCAAATTAGTTTAAATCACTCAAGAATTGGCGGAATACCAGACCCATTACTTATAGAAAATAGCATTTAAGCCTTCCCAGTGATTGCACCTGTGTATTGTAGCCATCAGGTAGGCTTTCTATAAAGGAGTGAGCATTAGCAGCCTTTGCAGCGATTTTGATCTCCTCCATGCTTGCATTTTCTTTACCATACAGAATATTTTCAACAATACTAGTAGCAAATAATGCTGGTTCTTGACTAACCAGTCCTATCTGCCCCCTTAACCACTTCAGTTGCAGACTCCTTAGATCATGACCGTCCAACATCACTTCACCTAGATTAATAAAATATGCTAATAAACTTCAGAAACTACTTAGACATACATTTAACTAATTAAGGAACCGATTTATGAGGATAATCATTTCACTACAGGTGTTCGTGAGAGATTCACGATGCTCCAACCAGAGTAAGATCTAAGACAAAACATAAATAATCATATGGTGCAAAAGATGCATGTCATGTGCTCAAATAAATAAATTTTATTTAAGTTATCCTCTCACTCTAAACTTAATAAGAGGTAAGTGCTAAACTTAATAAGAGGTAAGTGTGCAGGAAACGGTTGGAAATTACCTGCATTAGGATCATAGAAGCGTTCAATTAAGGAAATAATTGTGCTTTTCCCAGATCCACTATGACCAACAAGTGCTACTGTCATGCCGGCAGGAATAGAAAGGCAAAAATCTTGGAAGACGATTTCTGGTCGAGACGGATATCTGAAACAAACCTTCCGTAGTTCGATGTGCCCCTCTACATGTGATAAAGTCTCGCCTTCTAGAAGGTTGTGATTCATTGCTGGCTTCTGTTTGATCATGCTTAGAACGTTATATGCAGCTGTTTTCCCCTTACTGAACGCACTCAAGTTTGGGGCTGCTTGACCAAGAGAGCTGGACATGCATAAAAGGAGAAAAATTAGAAGACAAAAGCAAGTAGGAACACTGCAATTGTTCAAAGATTTGAAGACTAGCTTCTTGTCCTTGTAAATCTTACATGCCACTGATAACCACATTGAGAATTGTAGTGAATGCTTCACCACCATTGGTTACTCCATGTCTGACAAGGACACCAGCATACCAAAGAAGCAATGCCCATGCACCAAATATTAGTCCATAGGTAAAACCCACACCCAATCCTTTGGCAAGGCCACCTTTCTTCCCCAATTTTAATGTAGTTCCAAGAGCTCTTGAATAAGCTTGAATAGCTTTGGTCTCCCCCACGAATGAATAGACTGTGCGCACTTGAGAAATTGCCTGTTTTCAAAGACAATGGGTAAAAGGCGATTTCAGATTTGTTGTAAAATTGCAGCAACACCAATTTTGATCGGAGTCCAGTTACAACAATGCAAATTCTTTAAAACACAAGATATTCAATAATCAATCATGATTAAGACAGGCAACGGGAAGGAAACCTCCTAAGTTGCTGTCTGCAAAAGCACACCTAGACCACACAAAATAAATCAATAAGCAAATGCAAACAGAAAAGTCCATATAGCGATATAGACTTGTGACAGAATGATATAAACAGAAGAAAAATTATTAATACTCCTAACTACTTTTCTTGACACCAGAATATCAACATAACCAGAGGGGGGGAGTCAAAACTTGTGGAATAAAACCACCATATGAAAAAAGAAAAGATACAATCGTATGAAGTTTGAACAGAGGAAATGTAATCTATATAACTAACTATGATTGATGCGCAAACTGAAAAAGTAAGATTGCAAATTAAATAATTTTTACCAGTCATTACAATGATAAGGCTTTATAACATGAACAGAAAATGACTGCTTAATACAAACGGCTGCATGTGAGGCTTTATGACTGTCATACTCTATCCCCTGACTCGAGGTATCCAGTAGAATGCATACATCACTAATTACCCCTAGAGTCTCGATAGGTGCATTTACATGCTAATGCTCTGTATTCTATATAAGATATGAAGTTGTGTTCACAGGGAGAAGGGAAACTGGTTTTTAACAGCAGTGACACTCCAAGACTCAAGTTGTTTGCTTGAGATGTTAGCAATTTCTACATTAACTAAGATATGTTATGGAGTTAAAACAAAAACTGAATCTAACACCAAATTTCTAGAATTTACTATTACTTATGCTATGAGTATGTCATGCATCTTGTGACAAATTATCATAAATATCAAACTGAAGGTAGACTCGGCATAGTCCGCATTATTGAAAACTATTCATCCAACTATATCTAAATTTCTTATCTGGAGTTAGTAGAATGAAAGCACAAAAGGTTTGTTTCTGTAAAAATATGTCTCATTTAAGCCACCTTGAAACTGTTGTCTTGCTCTATCACTTTCACTTTTCCCCATAAGAATTATTGGGGCAAGGCAATCTCATGTGCAAACGCATTGGCATTAAACTGTGGAAATGTGTATGCAAGTGGATACAGAGACGTAAAAACATAGCATTGATAAAAATATAAGATAAAGGAGATGATACCTCTTCAGCCACTTTCCCAGCCTCAACATATGCTAGTTGGCTTTTTTTAGACAAACCAGTCATGGCCGCAGCATAAGCACCTCCAGCAATAGCCATCAGGGGAACAACAGCAACAGTAAGTAAAGTAAGCTGCCAAACAGATGAGAATCCCACTGCAAATCCTGCTAAGAATCGAGCCATGTAATGCAAATAATGGCCTATCTGCATCCATCAAAAATAAAGAGGTGAAACCTTCTGACAGATTGCTTACTATACATGTTATCATCTTCCACATTTACTTCAGAACAGTGGAACCAATATTTTAGTACTTTTATGTATCTGCCAAGTTCTTACAATGAAGCACGTTTTGTATGACTCTTCGACCCTCTAAGCAAACAGATACATGTACCATAAGGTAATTGAGCTACAAGTCAGGAGTTACATCAATACTACAATTAACAAAACCATTTAAAGAATATAGCCCAATCTTGTTACAAACCATGCAAGAGAGACAGAAATGACAATAGAACAAAAAAGGACATTGAAAAGAAGTAAAAAGCACGGAAGTTCAAAAGTTCCTCATCGTTATTTGACCTACTTGAGTCAATTGTGCTAGTGGGTGTGGAGAATGCAGTTCAGATTGTCACAGAAAACGCTTCTAACTATGTGGTAATGGGTAGATTGTTAACAGATCAATTCCTGGCCATTTTCTACACCCTCTTTGTAACCCATTGTTCAGACCCGATGTTGGAGGACATTGGCAAACTTGAATGGGTTAACTATTATGGACAAGGTAAAGTCCATAACACAGGCCCTCAACTTAATGAGGAATTGGGGGCTTCCCCTATGTTCCATAGATATTTCCCACCAAAAATGGGGAAATTTGGGAGACATTCCTCGATGGTTTTAGGGATGGCTGGATGACCCCTTTCCAAACCAGTGCCCATGTGGCACCGGTTCTTTAAGAAAACTATTCACGCGTTGGTTCAACATTCAGAACATGACAAATATTATCTATGCAGGTACATGCCAGAATATTATCTAGTCTGTTTTTGTGATGGGGATAAAATGATAATCACAACAACAGTTTTGATTCCCATGTTTGGTAAATTATTTTACCCTCTACATCTACTCTTTTTTTTAGGGTTTTAATATCAACATAGACAAAGTCTTTTGGAATTATTACTTAAGAAGTCCTAGGTTTTAGAATCTATGTTTTTAATTTTTTAATTCTTTTAATATATATTTTCAAGTAAAAAAAATGTCATCCCAGCTGCACGTCCTCTAGAAATGTGGGGTACCTTCCAGCCTTCCCCGAAATCTGTCCCGTCATCTCCCTGTCCCACTGACAAATTGTAATTAGTTTTGGCACAAATCAACTTTTGTCATTGTACATCGGCAAAATGAAAAACCTGATGCCCAAGAAAACGTCCGCAAGTACAACCCCTTAGTAGAAGTGCTGTATATATTTCCAGGCCTGATGACTACTTTCAATTCTGTAACTTTGTTTATTGCTTTTAAAAAATAAAAAACCCTTGGTTTGTAAATTTACTAGTTCCTGAGGTTGACTTACCAAAGTCACAGGAAACAAGGAAAAGGAATAAAAATAGATGCTGGTGAGCATATGTGCCAAATATGTTCACAACAACTCTTAGACCTTTCCCAAAAAACAATTTGAGCATTTTGAGTTTTTTTCTTATCACAATGTCAATATGCAAAACAAAACAAAAATACGCAGCCAAAATTTTAAAAGAATACAAACTCATTCTAATCTCACAATGTCAATATACAAAACAAAACAAAAACACGCAGCCAAATTTTAAAAGAATACAAACTCATTCTAATCTGCAAGTTTAGGATATATACCTTGTCACTAATTGCATCTTGTACAACCACTATATCTGTAGAGATAGAATTGATAATTTCTCCAGTGCTAATTTTCGTGTCAAAAAAACTAACATCTTGGCTCAAAACAGATTTTAAATATTGCATTCTCATCCGAGCTGATTGTCGCTCCCCTGTTTGCATCCAACATGAGACCTCTGCATAAATCCATACAGACGGCTTATTTTTAGCTATTCAACACTGTAGCTTATTTGCCTGGAAGGAAAATGATACAGAATATCAACTAATCTAGAAGGTGTAAGCCAGGTATTCTGTTGATGTATTTATTTTAAATTGCAAAACCAAAAATATCAATCAAAATATTGAAGTGATCTTTAACTAAGTACGATATGGAAAACTCTTGTCTGATATTCTCTTTTTACTTGCAAAATATCCAAACCAATAATCACACACCAAACCATGACAAATAAAAGTTGTGTATTGGATTGGAACATACCAAACCATCCCGATACCATGATGACGAGTCCCAAGTACAAGAACTGGAGAGCGTGCTGCAAAAGTTGATAGACAAATTAATACTGTATGCTCAATCTTTAGTTGAGAAAAAGTACAATTCTAAACTGCCTTTTCTTCTCCCTTTCTTGGACAGACCGAAATTGGCCTAGACATAGAACAGCTGAAGCCTTCAACATAACAAAATTCTCAACCATTGAAGAAGGTTACACGCATGTTATATAAGGAAATATTCTGTTTACTATTAAATAAAAACTTGTTTATTGAGAGGTAGAGGCTACTAAAATTGAACAACCTTACAATATCCTGTTTTCTTGACACAAGAATATTATTTTTTTCTGATTAATTTTTAGTGTGGCACAATATTTATGTCCTGTGCTAAAACCTAGTTAAGATTGTTTGTGAACATTCTTCAAGCGAATTTCGAGCTTTCCTATGAAAATTACCATTGTAATATCCACATTTGAGGCATCAAGGTGACAATGATTTCTACCTCAAATAAACTGAAAGAAATTGAAATGACAATAACAATTTAGAATGCAGAAATTGGAGTATCAAAATCAGTTATAAACCCTATCTTCCCTTCATAAGCCTGCAACTGCATTTAACAAAGTTTAAATGAAGTATATGTATTATGAATTATCAACACATAACTTTGTAAATATACATTTCTGCAAGCTCTAAAAATAACAATAAAAAATATGAGTCCTAGATCACTTTGGCATTCAAGCAGCAAAATATTCTAACAAAGAAGACGCAACACTGATGTATTAGTTGGCTGCTAAAACCTAAATATGTGTTATAATGTGAAGTTTGAGTCTATGAGTCCATACATTTTTCACCTATCATCCCTGATACCTATATAATACCAGAAAAATTGCAGCATAACATTAACATCACTAATATAGCATAACCTTACTTTCCCTTCAAACTTCTTATCATGGATATTATATCCATAGTATCTCTTGAAGGTGGAAAGCTTGATTTCTTCCTTAATTGTCTGTTTGTTATTCATAGATTCTGTACATTTGATAGATTGATTGAAAAGGGTAATTACGATTAATCATTCCAAAATGTGGAGATGTGCATCAAATTGCTCAACAACAAAAGCAATCAAACCATGTAAACCAACAAGGTGTTGAAATGTGCATTAATAAGCATTGAGATCATAATGTTAGGCAGCAAACACTTGTAAAGAGAGCTTCAATCATGTGCAGACTCTCGTCTAATTTAGGATCATCGTAACATGCAGGAATTTAAACGAAGCTTACTTTCAAATTTATGAAAAGCAAACCAGTCACAGAAGACAAAGAAATCCCATCTCAGCCCCCACAATGCATACACCCACCCATCTCAAAAATAGATTGAACTAAAAGTAAAAACTGATTTGGTTATATTTTTCCCTTGACTTAAATTGGATGCAGGGAATGATTACGAAGTTCTTGCTGTCACATTGCCCTGTACAGCACTCTTTAAAGGATAAGGCTTGCACTCTTGTTAGGGCAAGCAAAGATGAACTAATAAGCTTTTACCATTTTGCGTTCATTGTCTCTTGACCTGCTTTGAATGAAACATTTTAAGCAAAAGTAATTAAGAGAGTACACCCGGTCACATGGAATGTGATCATCGAAAGCTTCTTAAGAGGCCAGTACATACTACATACCTCCCAAGGCTCAGACCATGAGTGCATAATAAGCATGTTTGATCTCTAAGCTTTGCGTTCATGGTCTCTTGACCTGCTATGAATAAAACATTTTAAGCAAAAGTAATTAAGAGTGTACACTAGGTCACATGGAATGTGATCATCGAACCTTCTTGAAAGGCCAGTACATACCTCCCAAGGCCCAGCGAGAGTATGAGTGCATAATAAGCTTGGAGTTATGTTTGAGCTCCAATCTTTAATAGCTCAAACCTTTACTAGCTCAAAACAAAATGAAACTACTTCAAAACAACAAAAATGCACATGATTTAAAAAAATGCCTTTACCAACCTTGGAACATGGTATATGACTATATGACTTTCAGCCCACCATTATTCGTCAGTCAATACAACAATATATACGCATAGCCTATCAATGTTCAAACAATGCTGATATGGACCAGCATGAATTTTTAAGTAACAGCCATGCATGATTCCAATTCAAAGCAACATACCTCCACGAAAACTGAACCTGAGTTTAAGTAATGGTCACACATAAATCCAATTTAAAGCAATGGACCTCCACATAAATTGAACCTAACTTTTGTACTAAGTGTAGCAACCTGCTTTACAGTTTAGTATGGAGGAGAAGTTGTCACGTTAGTGTTAGGTTAGGTTAGATAACGTTACATTAAACATTAAGAAAAATTAAAGTCGGAACAATTAAAACAAATAACAATAATAAAAATAAAATCACTTCAATTAAAAAAACATTTACACACTGTTACATATTACACATATATAGGTATGTACATAGGTACATGACAATATCTAAAAAATTAAACCAGTGTAAATCCATTTTAAACCCAGATCTATCAAGCATATAGAGGGATCAAATTTCTTGAAGTATAATTTTTTTTATTTTATTTCATATTAATTCTTTTATTTAAGGTGTAACTTTTTTTATCATTTAATATGAAAAAATTAAATAAAATGATAAAAAAAATTACACTTTAAGAAATTTGATCCTTCTCTATGTTTAATAGATTTAAATTTAAGATGGATCTACACTGGTAAGTAAAATCATAAAAATTATAACACCATGAAAGTAGCAACAGATACAAAAATATAAGATCCTAGATCAAAGCATTATATTCAAGATGGAAAAAGAATGAGGAAAGAGGAAAGTATTAAAGAAAAATCAGTTCGCTGACTCAAAACATTGGTTATGGATGACAGCCTATCATATAAACTACGGAACCATAGGAGGAGCAGCAGGTACAAAGATGTAAAGATCTTACAACAAACCACAATGTTTTTAAGAAGGAAAAGGAAGAAAGAGTGTGTATTTGCACCCCAAGTCTACATCCCTAGTGCTAAAGCTTTTGGTATAGGATTGCACCAAAATTGCCAGCAATAATGTTTTTAAGAAGGAAAAGGAAGAAAGAGGGTGTATTTGCACCCCAAGTCTACATCCCGAGTGCTAAAGCTTTTGGAATAGGATTGCACCAAAATCGCCAGCAATAATAGGACCATATGCTGACACATCAACTTGGAGACTTGTATCCAAAGGTGATGASCATAGCTTTTGATGTAGATAATGTCTCATAAACCAGCTCTGTAAGATGGCACCAACTCTGTAAGAGGGCACCAAAACAACCAGCTTTGTAACATGGCACCAAAACAGTCAGCAATGGTACTAAGGTTTGCAAACACATCAACCTTGAAACTTGTGCCCCAAAGTGTAATTCCAGAGTAACAAAGATTTTGACGTGGGTAATCCCTCATAAACCAGCTCTGCCTCGCACCAAAACAGTCAGCAATGTTAGTACCAGAGAGCAGGGGCTTGCAAACACATCAACCTGGAAACTTGTGCCCCAAAGTGTAATTCCAGAGTAACAAAGATTTTGACGTGGGTAATCCCTCATTAACCAGCTCTGCCTCACAATTGTTATCTCATGTGGGATTACTAACAAAGACACTAACAATTCGAAGAAGAAGGATTGCATTCTACTATGGTGGGTAGATTCCCATGTAGAGCAATTATAATATAGCAGTATAAAACAAACAACCCAACATGATAACACCATAGCAGGATAGATAATATCATCTTAAAATACAGAGGAGACACCCTTTGGAAAACACATCAATTTAAGCAAGGCATCATGACTGATCCTCMATGCTAGCAATAATTTCAGATCAAGTAATTAACCAAGCAGCTCAACTGCTTGCATACCAACCATAACAATCTATTAGACACTCATACCTGTGCAACTTCAGAAGCCATTTTGTCAGGGTCAGTGACATTTGAACCGAAGGCATTGATGAGCTTCCCAAAGATTATGAAAAAGATTAGAATTGCTGCTCCATGTACGCAAGATCCTACCGTCCCAAACACCATTAACACCTAGTCCACAGGATCTGCAAAAGAGAACAGCTTGTAGAAGGCTACACTCCCTCCTTTATCAGCTGAACCACCCTCTTTCTCTTCCTCCTCGTCCTCCTCCTTCTCTGGTTTCCCAATGGCATTGACACCCATTTCAACCTCCATATCTAAATATTCATTCATGGTTTTCCGCACAGAGAGTATTAAAGCAAAATCAGTTCGCTGACTCAAAACATTGGTTATGGAGGACAGCTTATCATATAAACTACAGCACCATGGGAGGAGCAGCAGGTACAAAGATGTAAAGATCTTACAATAAAGGCAGGTACAAAGATGTAAAGATTTTACAACAAAGCACAATGTTTTTAAGAAGGAAAAGGAAGAAAGAGTGTGTATTTGCACTCCAAGTCTACATCCCGAGTGCTAAAGCTTTTGGTATAGGATTGCACCAAAACCGCCAGCAATAATAGGATT